>VWYK01008215.1:34764-64416 GCA_013399775.1 Semnornis frantzii | reverse complement strand
ATTTGGAACTTAAAAGCAGACACAGCTATATCCACCTATACAGACAGAAGTGCACACATATGGGACTGTTTCTCAGTGTAGTTGTGTCATTAAAATCAGTTTTAAACCAAAATCACACCTGTACCTGAAAGTAGGCTGAAAAATCTCCCAAGTGCAACTGAAGTCAGCTCTAGAAGCTTTTGAATTCACTCAAAGCAATGTAATACTTAGAGTGATATTTCTCCAGAACCATTTTGCATACCACTCACTTCTTTCTGTCCAGATCAGTGAGGTTTTCCTAAGCTTACATTCCCATCTCCTAAGTCTTTCCCCACCAGTTAAGCTCCTGAAAAGAGGAATTCATGGGTCTTGACCATTTTTTTTTTTCCTATCACTTGCTTCCACTGGATAATTCAACAAGAAATCCTCACTAGCTTTATTTCCTGGGGTCTTGTTTTTTGTATTCAGAGTGCTGCTGTTGCAGGGATTGTGGTGAGATGTAGCCTACAATATTTCAATTCCTATAGAAAGGAGTACAGGATGCTGTAGGATCTTAGCTTAAAAGAGATGTGTTGGGTGGCTTTTTCTCTACTAGTCTCCATCCTGCCCTACTTCTTAGTGCGAATGGCCACATTAGCTCAGAGCAAAGCCCTTCTGCAGAGCACTGGGCTGGATGGGATTGTGAGGATTTCACCCAATAGAATTAGAACTATTAGACTTGTCTCAGAGTTCATGTGGGGCTTTAAAGAAATGCACCCAAATGGTGAAAGTGGGTGTGCAGACTCCCCTGCTTAACCTGGCTCCTGTCACTCAGCAGCCCTGCTTTGCAGCAGGAACAGAGAAGTTCAGTAGGAAAGCTTGGCCACCTCCATTGACTGAAGTACTCTGGGAGTCCTGGACTGCTTCTTGTTCAAAACCATGCATTGCCAATAAATTAATGACTTCCTTCGACCAACCCACACTGTCTCATGCTTGGCATGACTTTTATCACCTTGCTTATGCAGAGAATAAAAGAAATAGCCATCTGGGCAGGTCAAACTGCCAGAAACAAACTGCATTGTCAACCCATTCTTTACCCATAAATCCATCTTAATTTCCCACCCCCCCAGAAGTGAAGCTCTTGGTGGAGGGTAAATCTTCTGCTGTGTTTGTGCCAAGAAGATATAAAACTTATGTTTTAGATATCTTGCAAGCATCCATTTTCTCATTTCTTTCCTCTGAAAGCAAGTTTTCTTGCTCTTCTTTTTGGACAAATCACAAGTGGGAGTCAAACCTTTAGGATAGAACAGTTGCAGTCCCTCATAACAGCAAATATGGCAGCAAGAGGAAAGGAGTGGGATTAAAAACAAGTCATTGAGCAGGTTTACAATGGCTTCTGTATCATTTGTTTATCTTGGCTGTAAGGAAAAGTTCAGGTATAAAACTCTCATAAGGGTGGTATGAATGGAGGTTTGTTAGATTAAATGCCTGTTGTAGATGACTGTTCTCATTTTCTTATCACAATATCAATGCAGAAACCTACAGCTTAAGGAACTTCTTACATGCTGACAAATGTATAGCTCTAAGCAATCAGAATTCAAGGACAGCTGTGTTGTAAGGCCTGGTTTTGCAAACCATTGGACATCCACGTAAGGTTTCCCTGGATTTCAAGTTAGAGTTGATTAGCAGCCTTTCAGTATTTGAAGGGGCTCTACAGGAGAGCTGAAGAGGGACTTTTTATGAAGGCATGTAGTGATAGAATGAGGGGTGATGGCTTCAAACTGAAAGAAACTGGATTTAGATTAGACATTAGGAAGAAATTCTTCCCTCTGAGGGTGGAAAGGCACTGGAACAGGTTGCCCAGAGAAGTTGTGAAAGCTTCAACCCTGGAAATGTTCAAGGCCAGGTTAGGTGGGACCTTAAGCAACCTGGTCTAGTAGGAGATATTCCTGCCTGTGGCAGGGCAGTTGGAAGTAGGTGGTCTTAAGGTCTCCTCCAACCTAAATCATTCTATGATAACATGAGAAGGTCTGGTTGTACTGAGGCTCCTCATATTAAAATTAAGAGTGTGTGTAAAAGGTTGCAGGGCTGTTTTCTTAACAGTGTTGCACAGAGATGTCCTGTTAGCCAATATTTAGATCTATGATTGTCCCTCATTGACTAGACTTAACTCATCTGTTGTCTAGGCTGCAAATAATGACTCTGCAGAAGACTTCATCTGGGGTACTTTCTTCTCAGCATTTGTCTAAAGTGGGTTTTGAGATGGAGAATTACTAACATTTTAAAGTATTTTATTTAAAATACACTGTTTCTGTTGAGTGCTGAGTGGAACAGAGCAATAAATGTGTAATTTCAGTGTAAGGTGTTAGTAATTGCTCATAGTGAACTTTTAAGTCACTCTTGCATAGTGAGCTGTAGTTTCAGACAGGAAATATTGCGAGGAGAAAGATTTAAACTCATTTAATAGTTCACTTAGGCTAAGCCTAAATTAACTTAATTTTAAAGGAATTTACCTTTAGGTGTGAGAATTTATTTAGACCCTATTGGTTCTGTGTGGTTGCATCCACTGGATGGCTTTGCAAAGGGTGGCATGTGAAAGAGGTGGTAATTATGGTACAGACAAGTGCCTGCTGGGTAGATGCTGTCTGCTTCTTCAGAAAGCTGTGCCTGGTGTGGTCTCTGAGTTGCTGGACAGTCTGTGCCCTGCACTTAGGGCCTGGCATATAGGCTGAGTACAAAAGCAGGCAGCACACATTTACTAATTGTATGTTTCTAATCCGTATGAATTTGTTTTTACCATCTCCATGGCTGTGGAGGAGCAGTATCTCATGCCAGTTCCTTCTCCAGATAGATTTGTAAATGTGCTTTTTGCCCTGCTGGGTGTCAGTTCTGTGTTGGCTGGAGCATTTTGTGTCCTGCTTGTCTCCCTGGTCAGCAGTTCCACAGGTACTGCAGACCCCGTCCTGAGCAGTTGTGTAGCTTTGGGTCACCTCTACAGTAAAATTTACACACACCTGCTCATTGCCTTGAAGACTATACATATTATTTACTCATCTCCTGCAGCTAAGTTGGAGGGAAAATCTGAATTCAGAGTTATGGATGTACTTATAGTTGAAGGTATGTAGGAAGCTCATAGTTGAGCTTTTCTAACCGTTGATCTAACTTTCCTGAGGCACAGTTCTGGGAGTCAGTGAGCAGGTTTCCAGTCACAAATGTTCAATTTCCAGCTTCCTGCTGAATTAGCTAAAATGATCATGCACAGCAGGAGCTAGAAAAAAGAGAGGTCTAAAGAGGTCTTTATCCAGCTAGGAAGAATTTGAGCACAATTGTACATTTATAGAATTGTGATCATAAATACAATTAAAATGCAATGCAGAACATTTAAGGAGCATTTTAATTGTTCCTAAAAAAGCACTGTATTGCTACTTAGGGTTGTTGGAAGGCTTATAGCATTGTTCATAGGAACTAAGTTAGGATGTCCTTGGTGATCATGGGATTAGGCTAGAAGCACAAATATAACTGATTCAGGAGGCATATCTGCTTTGCAGGTGGAGTCTGGTCGACCTGTGATGAGAAGACTTCTTGTCCTCTGTTACCTGGCCAGCCTATGGCAGCTGGGATGTTGTCATACTGGGGCAGCTTTTTGGCAAAGCCAGTGTTTGACAGAACAATGAGATACTGTGCACACCCAGCTTCCTTTTTAAGTAGATTTGGTGTTAGCAGTGAGGAGGAGGTGTGTAAAGAACGAAAGGTTTTATTGAGTGCCAAATGCTCCTGTTTAGAGTTCAAAGCACATTGGATATCTCATTAAAACTGATACTGATTTTTAAGGGATTGGTTTTATATGAAGAATGCATTGAGGTTTCTCTTGAAGGGTTAACACTTGAGCCACTGTTACCATTAATATCAAATAATCCTCTAAGAATTAAAGACTGCAAAGCATTTGAATGATCTAAGGCCATTAGCTGCTGGCACAGCACAAGTAGTAATGTACAGCAGAGGTTGTCTGTAGTTCTTAACTCTTCCATGTACTCCCACCTTCCCAGCATAGCTTCTCTACTCTTTCTGTCTGGCAGGGAAACTCCAATCCTGTTCTGCAGAGCAGTGGTTTATGGTTATATGGCTGCACTCAATGTTCTTCCTTTTGGACTTCTCAGATAAAAGAAAACACACAGAGGGAAAGACTCAGTCATTAGGAGAATGATAAAGCTCACTTCATGACTGGCATCTCCCTCTGTAGAAAGTCATGGTTAAAACTGGGCTTGCCAAGACAGCCACTCTTATGTATTTTAAAATAGTCATTAGCAGACTCAGACACCATTTGGGTGCTGGGTGAAGACCTGTAGTGACATTGTTCTCTTACTCAGTGGGTGTAGCGACAGCCTCAAGGTGAATGCTTTTTGGCACATCTCCCCAAAGAGCAGTTCATAATAATACACTGGTGTCACATCACTTTGCTTTGGCTGCATCCTACTTCCTTGTGAGAAATAGGATTTTGTAAACTTAAAATGGCTGTAGAAGCAGTGCAGCAGCCACGGGAAGTCTGCCATGCTGGGGTAGAGGGGGTTGTGTAAACCTTAATTATGGGTCAAGAAGCTGAACCATACTAATTAACTGCGTCAGCAACCTCACCCAACTTCTTGCTGTTCCAGTTCTGTAGATGCTAATGAATCAGAAGGCTGAGACTAACCACACAAAACACAAGATGGAAAGCAATGCCTTCACATGATGTTAAATGAATTTTAAATTTGGAGTTTTCCCTGGCCTGCTGAGTCTGTAGGCTTTAGCTGTTTTCTGACCTGAAATGCCTGAGGCATTCCTGTATTTGAGGTATTTGCTGTTTTTTTTTTTTTACATAGAATTAAGGTTTGTAAATATTTTGTCAGCCCCATTTCAGTGGGTGTCCAGTTTATATAGAAACCTAAAGAAATGCCCTGACAATAATATGTTTGGAAGTTTATCCTATAGCCTCTTGAGAACTAAATAACAGTGATTACCGTGGGAGAGAGCAGGGAGGGATTGCTCAAGGTTGTTCTTCAAGTTAATGTTGGATGTGCTTTCCTCCTCCTTACATGAAATAGAATTTCCTCCAAATACACTTTCCAGAATGAAAGATGACATGATTTCTTGGTGCCAAATGCTTCAAGCAATGCCTCCTTTTCTTGCACTAGTTGTAAAGTTAAGTTTTTGGTCATTTACTGTCCTTTTGATGGCCTTTTTAATAGATTCCCCCCCCCAAGCCATTTTCTACTGCTGAAAAATGCTCCCATCCTTTTGATTACATCACTGAAACCTCCAATTTCCCCCAGACTGTGGGTGAAAGAAGCACTAGGAGGAGTGAAGTAATAAATCAGTGACAATTGGGCTTTGCTGTGTTGCAGAAATGTTAAGATGACTGAGCTGTGACTGTGTTACGGAGTGACAGATTGGAATATCTTACCAGAAGTTTCAGCCCAGGCAGCAGCAGTAAGTTCTGCAAATAAATCTGTGTCTGTAATTTGAGATATAATAATGTGAGTGATAAGCCCCCAATTAAATCTTACAGTAGAAGAGCACACAGTGAACTGTGTAAATGATGATCTTCACTTTGTGAATCCCTTTTTAAAGAGCACTTTCCTACTGCCAACTAGCATGTGACTGAATTCTAGATGCTCTCATTTGTTACAATCTGTAGAAGTGAAATTTCTCTAATCTGTCTGTTCATGGGTAAATTGCTCATACAAATGCTGAAACAAAGCACCTTATACTATGCTGCTTAAACTTGCTTGTAATTGCACCTTTTGTTATCTGCAGATTTTTTTCTTAATGAGTATTCTTGTGCAAGATCATTGTTCCCTGTGGGTCTGGGTGAATGATTAACCAACCCACAGCATCATTTACTGATAAGAGTTTCTATTTGGATACAACCTTGTATTGTGAGTTCAGTGTTTCAGAAATAAATGCTACTTCCATTTGTCCACTTTGGTTGTGTATCATTTATTTCTCTTCTGCAAAAATTAAATCAGGATCTTTGGGGGGGGGAGCCTCATAGCTGTTGTCTTCTACCTGAAGGGATCCTACAGGAAGGCTGGAGAGGGGCTTTTCATGAGTGTCTAGCAATAGCACAAGGAGGATGGTTTTAAGATGAGGGAGGGTGGATCTTAGGAAGAAGCTCTTCAGTGTGAGGGTGGTGAGACTGTGGAGTAGGCTGCCCAGGGAGGCTGTGGATGTCTACTACTTGGGGGTGCTCAGGGCCATGTTGGATGAGACCTTGAGCAACCAAGTCTAGTTGAGAGGTGTCCCTGCCCATGGCAGGGAGGTTGGAGTAATGATCTCTAAAGTCCCTTCCACTCAATGATAAAACTAGAATAATTTGAAAATTAGAAGAGTATTTTTTGCCTAGAAACCTAATTAACTTCCTCTACTGAAGTAGTCCCACTTCAAATTTAAATATTTAAAGTAATTTTAGCTTAAACTGTCTTTTAATTTAAGCCATTCATGAATGGGCATGAATTCACACAGAGCTATGAACCTTGCTGCTCCTTGCTCTGGCTGTATTTAATTTTTAGTATGTATGTGAGAGGAGCAGCAGCAAAATCTGGAAGGCTCTGAGGAGACCTTATTGTATGTGAAGGGGGCCTGCAAGAAAGCTGCTGAGGCACTTTTTGGGATGCCAGGTAGTGATAGGATGAATGGATCCAAGCTAGAGGAGGGGAGATGTAGATCAGATGTTAGGAAGAAGTTCTTCACCATAAGGATGGTGAGGGGCTGGAACAGGTTTCCCAAAGCAGGTAGAAGCCCCATCCCTGGAAGTTTTTAAGGCCATGCTGGATGTAGCACTAGTGGAAACCCCCCTGCTATGGGCAGGGATATTTGGAATTAGATGATCCTTGAGGTCACTTCCAACCCTGGCAACTAAATCTGCAATTAAATGGTACCACTTGGCCTGTAGTCCTGGAAGCTGCACATTTTGCACTGTTTTTGTATGGTGTAAACAAAGTTTAGATTGCTGTAGCTGTAGCTTTGCATTAACAAAACCAGTTTATTTTTCATTAACCAGATGACAGCAACACTTAAATTGATAAAGTCACAATTCAACATGAAAATACTCTTAAAAAGAATGGCAGCAGTTGTGAGAACCTCCAACAGCAATCAAGGTATGTACATAGCTGATAAAAGGGCTCCAGCTTTGGAGAAGACTTTATGGCATTTTGTACTGTAAATCCTGAGACCATTTCACTTAGTGCAAGTGTAAAATTCCAGTCACAAACGTAAGGTTTAATTGAAAGCCTGGTTTTGTAAGCACTGCTCTTGCCTTAAACTTGTACTTTCAAGTTACATGTGCCTGAACTTGGCAGGTGCTTGCTGCCCACTGGTACCCAGGTTGGAAGTGCACAACATCTCCCACTCTGGTGTCCATGACAGTATTGGTGGGTGCTGGACTTTATTCCATGGCGATGTTTCCTTGTGTTATCCATAAGGACATCATCCCATTATGTCAGAGTAAATGCTTCTGTTCACAGCACTTCTTTATTTGCAGTCTTTTCAGTCAGCAGCTCATTAACAGATAACAATTACTGTGCCCAGCTTATCAGCTGGCTCTGTGTTTTCATTGTTAAATGGCATAAAGCAGAATTTCCAGCTGACAAATGGATCTGTGGACCACATCTCCTCTGTCAGTTCAACGTCCTGACAGCGACACCAGTATGCCACTGCAATGAGGAAGCTGTTGATGAAGTACAGCCAGGGAACATTCATCTCCACGTAGGCTGGAATCTGAGCATCAAGAAACAAAATGATAACTTGAAGGAGAACAAAAGGTGCCCAGGTGCCCAGAAAACAGACGAGGAGTCTGGTCAGGAGCTGCCGCTTAAAGCCGGCACCACTGTTGTTAGCCACGTAGGAGAACATCAGAACAGGCTGGCTGGAGAAGGAAATGACCCTGACAGACAGCAGCATGCTTAGAACTTCCTTCCAACAGGCCAGGAGAGCTGTGCCCAGAAGCAGCACCACAGCACATGAGACCGAGTAGCTTTGCAGGCTGGCGTAGAGGGGACACTGATAGGGAGAAAAGCGGTTCTGAATTTCCAGTTCTTCATAGACAGCAGGAACCTCCAGAATCCAGAAGAACCCTGCAATCCATATGACAACCACAAGCAGCACATAAACTATCCTGTGACCTCTTCTAGGAAACTGAGAGGTTTGGGCTATAGTCATGTAATAATCCAGGCTAGCCACAAGATACACCGGGTAGTGCACGATACCGTAGGTAAGAGAAATTATCTGAGTGAAGAGGCAAGTGTGGTACTTGGTGAATCGCACACCCCAGAGGGCAAAGTCCTCAAAACAGAAAATGAAGGATATAGTCAGCAGCAGTGTGAAATCCAGCAGTGCCAGTGAAACACAGAAGTAGCCCATAAAACTAACTTTCACCTTTTTTTGCTTCACTTTCAGCATGAAGAAATCAAGGAACACTTTTCCTAGCATAATCAGGAGCAACATGCAGCTGATTTCAAGTGGCTGGTGGACACGAGTGGAGTGGTACTGACCAAAACAGTTCTCACACAGTATGGCAGCCATCCTCTGATGGTGAGAACCAGCAAAGTAAGTATCACAGGGCACAGTGCTTCATATCTGAAAAGAAAAAATAATCCAAGGTTGTAAAAACTTATTGCTGGATACCTCTACCATTGGTTAATTCTCCATCACAGCAACTACCAAATTTACATCTAAATTTTCCAGGCTCCTTAATTAAGAGCAAAGAGATTCACTGAAACAGCATTAGATTGTCCAAAAGGGCTTTTTGAGAAGTTTTGAAAGAAAACTTTGAAAGAAAAAATAATCCAAGGTTGTAAAAACTTCAGATTAGATTCTCAAGAGTTAAAGGGCCAACATAGACCTAAGTTACTTTTCTAGTTACTGTCCTAAGGAAGTTTAGAAATAAGGTTGATTGTTCCTTCCCCCTTATAGAAAACCTCAGGGTCTTTCTGTCCAGCTGGGCAGAGGGGTGGATGTTTTAGTGCTCCTATATGTCTTGAAGAAATTAGACAACATCATGCAAGATGCTGGACATGTTACAGTATGGCCTTAAGAGTTCTTGATGCTCATAGAATCCATATAGAATTGAGACTGCAGAAATATCCTGAAAACGGGAATAGCATCAACCCAACGCATCCTTTTTTCAGTGCTAAACCCCTGGAACTCCAAGGCAGCCCAAAGCACACATGCTTCATTAGTTGAGTAGGGTTCTTTTTTTCCATCCTTTAGCAATGAAAGTACTCAGAACACTTTGTTTTCCCCTGGGACTTCTGTAAGTTTCCTTAGGATAATTCTTTTCTGTGTGTTAATTCCTAAGGAAAATGAACACAGGATGGTTTTATGTTGGTGTGACAAAACAAAACTGCACGTGCTTTCTTCTCTCTTTCCTGAAGAATTGGGATGGTATCAGCATTCTCACTAACAGGAGTGAGGCTGGGAAGCCCAGACAGTCCTGAGAGGGAATCTGCCTCCTCAGATCCCTGTTAACAGCACTTTGCTGCTATTTAAATAGACACCCGCCTTTCATTATCAGCTTGACAGAACGAACATTTGAGTTAGTGCCTCCTGAAAAGGAGAAGAGTTGAAATATTTGGCAATGCAGCTTCAGATGTATCCCCCGAACTCGGTTACAAGCCTACCAGGGTGAAGAGTTTGCCACTTCACTCTCTATCTGCAGATCTCAAGCCTCTAAAACTTCATACACTTTACAGTACAACTCAGTCTAGCCCCTCTGCGTGTACTTTGTCTTCACAGACTAGACGCTGCCCTTGTGTACGCAGAAAGGAGGAGCGAACCCGGCCATGCTACCCAAGTGATTATAATTCGTATTGTTATAATGCAGAATCACCTGCACACAGGTTAAGGCCCTTCGGAAGCCGCGGTGCGAAGCCGCGGGCAGCGCAGCAGGAGCATTGGTAATTCGGCGCTGAGAGCTCTCGCTCTGCGCTCCTAGCGCTCGCTTCCCCCGACACCACCGGAGCTGCCTGCGCCACCACGGCCCGGAGGAGCTCCCCACCTCCGCCCGGTGTCCGTAGGGCTGAGGGAGGCGGCGGCTCAGGAAAGCTTCGAGGAGACACCCGGGCCGAAAGCACCTCCCGCGCTGGGTTCCCGCCCGGCTGACCCTTTCTCGCCTCGGAGCTCACCTGCTGCGAGCCGCCCCTCCGCGCTCCTCCCGGCTGTGCGCTGCGGGGACCTGCCCGCGTTCCCTGCGCCGCCGCGGCCACCTCAGGCGGCGGCCATGCCCCCCTCCTCCCATCGCACGGGGACACGGGCGGGGTGCGGAAGGGCCGGGATCGAGTCCTGCGCGGGTTGGGTCGAGAGGGCCAGGCCCTGCCCTGCCCGCTCCGCAACGAGCTGAGCCGGGCAGGTCGCTCGGCGCCGGCCAGTTTCCCGCCGCCTTCGGGGCGCCTCAGTGCCCAACCCTGTCCGGGCCCTTCCTCCGCCAGCGGGCGGGGAACGGTGATGAGAGGCTCGATTTGACGGAAAAATAACCGCTTAGAGGAGAAGGGTTAAGCGATGAGAGGCTCAACTTGACGGAAAAATAACCGCTTAGAGGAGAAGGGTTGCGTCGTGTTTGATCCCGCACTCCACTGCCGTGACCGAGGGCAATGAGACGAGGCCGGCGCCGGTCGTTACCTGAGCGGCGGGGGCAGAGCCGAGTAGCCCTCCTGGGGCCGCCGAAATCGCTACCTACGCGGCAGGTAAACATCTGATGTTCTAAATGTGTGCCATGTGCGTGGAGAACAGGCAGCAGGGCGCTTGGGGCAGTTCGGGGGTGGAGGTCGAGTGGTGACAGCCCAAGCCCTCAGTGCCTGGCGGCAGCGGCGTGTGCCGCCGACACGCGAGCGGTTCCACTTGCGGAGCCCTGTGTGCCCGCACACGGTGTTTACACGCCCACGCTGGCTTCAGGGCTCAGTCCTGTTGGTAAACAGGCTCCGGGTTCGCCCACACAGAGTTAGACCGAGTCGGGATGCCGATCCTCTCGCAGAGATGTCTCTGAAAGTGCCCAGCAAGCTCGGGAGAAAATTTCTGCTGCTTCTCTGCTCCCACATCTGAAAGAACAGCGTGGATCTCCCTGCCACAGAGCTCTCTGTGAGGTTACCTTGGGACACGAAGATACCTGAAATGCCCTGGGTTTGTGGTCTGCCACATGCACATCACCCTTTCGGTGCTGGATGTAGCCCGCCTCTAAATATGTGACAAATCCTCTCTTTGCTGAACGTCTCCACTTTTATCCTTCCTTAAGCCATCGAATTAATCTGAACCTTGCAGAAGTCAGTAGTGGTGTATTGGCAACGCAGGTCACAGTTTTTGTACCATCACCTCATTTTTTTATGGAACATTTCTGGGTTTGAGATGCAACACAGGATTCTACAACACCCTCAGTACTGTGCATTTATTCTCATCCACGGAGGAACTTAGTGTTCAATTGACAGCTGCACCCCGGTAATGATACAGGTCAAGGGCTATGCTGAAATTCATGAGGTTGACTTCAGCTGAATTTTTGCCAGCCACACATTCAGCTACATGTTTTCAAGCTCCTCTTTGGGAAGTTTCTAGCAATAATCGATCGTAATTAGTGTCCCTGCCCATGGCAGGGAGGTTGGAACTAGATGATCCTTGAGGTCCCTTCCAACCCTGACAGTTCTATGATTCTATAATAAGGGCAAATAATAAGGAATATTTTACTGTGAATGTTATCTTGGCAAAAAGATTTTTTTACAACTGACTCAATTCTCTCAGAGATTCTTAACAGTGAAGAAAAGTTTAGGAGAGAAATAACAGGTATTTCCTTCACCTAAAATTTTAACATTTTAAATTTAAAGTTTTAGATTTAAAGTGTGAGGAATGAAAGTAGATATTCCTGAGAATACATATGAGTCCTGAATGGCTTGGCTCCTTAGCTTGGCCATCCCATAGCAATCTACTTGGAAAATTCATAGTAACAGCTCTTCCAGATCAAAAGAAATCCTAATTTACATCCCCATTAGTTGTTTTCATTTCTGCCTACCAACCTGTAGAGTAGGAGCACATCCCTCTGCAGAAGTGGCTTGCTGAGGGAGCTGAGCTGTGGTGTGTGGTTGATCCTGATGGCTGCATGTAAGCAGTACAGCTGTAACACTACAACAGCTTCTTTTTTTTTTTTTACCCTTTGTGTTTTTGGTAATTCAGGGCTAAATCTAATGAGAGGCAAAACTGAATTCTCTCCTTATCTCAACCTGACCCTTGGGCGCCTTGGGCTCACACCTCATGGACTATCCTGGTTTTAACTTGGCTGGAAGCTGAGTCCTGGCAGTCCAGTTACAACAGAGAGGTTTTCTCCTTTCTCTTCCCAACCTGGGTGAGCAAGGAGGAAAGGGAAAAACCCCATGGTGTCATTTGTGGTAAGGACAATTTACTCCTCTGTTGCAGAGATATCAGAAAGGGAAAACAAACAAACAAACAAGTAGAAAAGGTATCAGTGTACACTATAAAAAATAATTGCCACTACTGCATACAAACTGGAACTGGAACCCCAGCCCAGAAACTAGGGAATAAACTGCAAAAACCCAAAAGAGGAAACATTCCAAGCTCTGAAATATATTACAAGTCCCACAAACCCTGGCCAACCACTTTCCTACCACACAGCATGACATCGGTGTGGTGCAGAACACACCAGCTCTGCTCAGCAGATCCAGCTTGCTCTGCTGCTCTGTGCCACTGGGAAACTGGGGTGGCCCCATTCCTCCATACCCTGTTCCTTGTCCTTCCTCGTGGGGCCAGTCAGCTGAAACCAATACACCATGACAAAACTGCAGTGTTTGTTTGCTGGGTTGTTTTTAACACAAAGAATTTTTCAGGGAACTAGAAGGAAAAATGGGAAGTGCAAGGCTCTGAAAACTACAGTCCATGAAGCAGTAATTTATAAAATCCCATTCATTGTGACAGGAAAGTAAAATGGTTAAGACTGAAGCCAACATAGAGTGCAAGGTGTCTTTATGTTGCTCACAAACAGCAGCACCAAGCTGGTGATGTTCTGTAATTCTCTAGGATATCCCTACCTTCCAGCAGACTTTGATTTTAAACAAATTTTAGCTTCCTTTCAAATGAAAGTGCTAGCATAAAGGGAAGGAAATGTTATTTCAATCCCACCCCCGGCATGAAGAATTTGAAACTGCATCTTCTGTTTCCAAGCAAACTTTAAAGTTATTGATCAAAGACTTATATGCTAGAAAGAGGAAATGAGAGTTTACTGTTAAGGTTCATGAGAGTCTCTCAGGACTCATCTCTGTGTTTCCTTTATTAACTAGTAAAAGCAAACTGCAGGAGCCTTGACCTCCCACATCCTTTACTGGATCCAGGCTACAAGGTACTTTCAGTGTAGCCTTTTCTGTTTGGTTTCTAGTTTACATGATAAGGATTAATGGTGGTTACCACCTGTAGAGCATACTTTAATCTATATCTACAGCATCAGCAGTGTTTACCCAGTTCTGTTAGCCCGCTGTCTGCTTTAACTTGCACTGAAACTGTTTGCATAGTGCTAACTCCAAACTAATTCCTCTCTCAAAAGTCTTTTAACATAAAACAATTCTATGAGTGGTCATTATTTTCACATTAGGCATGGCAAAACGAATGCCTGCTGTGTCAGCCAGTAAGTAATGAACTCTTTGTGGACCCAGCCAGGAAATGTGCCTCTTGTTTTCCTGCACCTGTTGCTGTATTACAAATAAAATCGTCCAATGTTTTATTAAATAAGATGAGAAGCCCTAATGAAATTGTACCAGCCATTACCAGGAAGTCTATGCAAAACATTCAGCAGCTGCCTAGGCTCAGCTCACACTGACAGGATTGTTTTGTGCTTCTCCTTGTGCCCAAAGTGAGAAAGCCAGAGTGCCATGGTGGTGCGAAGGAGAATCACAGAACATTAGGAGTTGGAAGGGACCTCCAGAGATCATCCAATCTAGGATCACCTATGGCAGCCTGCACAGAAACACATCCAGGCAGAGAAGGAGAATCCACAGCCTCTCTGGGCAGCCTGCTCCAGTGCTCTGTCACCCTCACCATAGAGAAGTGTCTCCTCGTGTTGAGTTGGAGCCTCCTGTTTGAGCCCTCTGCTCCTCGTCCTATCACTGCACCACCTAAAAGAGCCTGGGTCCTTCATCAACTCCCATCCCTCAGGTATTTATAGACCATTGATCAGATCCCCTCCCAGCCTTCTCTCAAGACTAATCAGCCCCAGTCTCAGTCTTTTCTCACAGGAGAGATGTTCAAGCAGAGCTGTGGATCATTTCATACCACTCACCTACAGCTTTAGGTTGGAATGAGACCTTTAAAAGTCACCTAGTTCAGTCCCCATGCAGTCAGCAGGGACATCTTCAACTAGATCAGGTTGCTCAGAGCCCCATCCAACCTGACCTGGAATGTTTCCAGGGACGAGGCATCTACCAGTTGTCCATCTGAGTCTCACCCCCTCACTGTAAAAAAACCTCTGCCTCATATCATGTAAATGTCCCCTCTTTAAAGGTATCCTCCCATGTCCTGTCACAACAGCCCCTGCTGAAAAGAATGAGTAACAAATCATGCTCAACCACTTACCTACCTGCAACTTGTGCAGAAGTTTGTTGGAAGTCAGTGTCCTAGGCCTTACACAGAATCACAGAATCAACCAGGTTGGAAGAGACCTCTGAGATCATCCAGTCCAACCTATGACCCAGGCCTAGCCAGTCAACCAGACCATGGCACTAAATGCCCCATCCAGGCTTTTTGTGAACACCTCCAGGGATGGTGACTCCACCCCCTCCCTGGGCAGCCCATTCCAATGCCAATCACTCCTTCTGGGAAGAACTTCTTCCTAACATCCAGCCTAGACCTCCCCTGGCACAACTTGAGACTGTGCCCCTCATTCTGTTGCTAGGTGCCTGGAAGAAGAGACCAACCCCACCTGGCTACAACCTCCTTTCAGGTAGTTGTAGATGGCAATGAGATCTCCTCTGAGCCTCCTCTTTTCCTGCAGGCTGCAAACTCCCAGCTCCCTCAGCCTCTCCTCACAGGGCTGTGCTCCAGGCCCCTCACCAGCCTTGGTGCCCTTCTCTGTTACACATTCCAATACCTCAACATCTCTCTTGAATTGAGGGGCCCAGAATTTGACACAGCACTCAAGGTGTGGCCTGAGCAGTGCTGAGCACAGGGGCAGAATAACCTCCCTTGTCCTGCTGGCCACACTCTTCCTGATCCAGGCCAGGATGCCATTGGCTCTCCTGCCCACCTGGGTAGCAGGCACACTGCTAGCGCCCATTCAGCCTACTACCTACCAGTACTCCCAGGTCCCTTTTCTACCTGGCTGCTCTCCATCTAAGTGTTTTGTAAGGTTGCAAGTGCCACCTTACATACCCTCCCTACACGGGGTTAAAGCAAGTAAAAGCTTCTCTATAGCTCCTCTATAAAATCAGAATGAATCAGAGAGGTTAAGGATCGAGCCACAATAGCACAGAGGATGAAAAAAGTTTACTCCCTAAACTGAGCTGACTCATACTGAATCCACCAGCAGATCCAAGAGGGATTCTGACAGGGATTTCTAACTGCTGCCAGCAAACTGCAGCTGAAAGAGGATGCTCTCTGTTGCCAGCTGGGAGGTTTGAGTATCAAGTTGTGGTCACTGTGACTCTACTAGAAATATAAATTCTCACGGGAGCTGGAAAGCAACCTGCAGGGGTCTTAGAGCCACAGAGAACAATGCAGGAAGGAGAACAAGAGATTAAGCCAGGCAGGTGCATTTTCCACATTTTTTGTGGAGACAGACCCTTCTCTCCAACTTTCTCTTAGCTCCTAATGAAAGGAAAAAGGAAAGCAAGTCCTGGTTAGTCTATTTTGTGAGCTGGCTGAGGAAATGACATGTTCTCCTTTTTTATCTGCCCTTCATGCTCTGTGAACTCCATCTGGTATTGATTTCAAACAGAAACAGGCCTAAGTGAGCAAAATACAGATATATCTATAATATACATGGATTAAAAAGACAGAAAAAATCTGCTGTTATATGTAGCAGGTGAAAGTAAATGCTGCCCATGAGCAGCTGCTACAAAGGTACTTTGATGTTAAGAGTATTCCCTGTCATCACAGACACAAGTATCCACACCAGAGCTGTAGCATTTCTACAGATGAAGAAATATTTGCCAAAGTGTGTTTTAAAATTACTTTTTATGACTAAAGATCTGCCTTTAAGAGCACTGGAACAGCACAAGTGAGCTGCTGTCATTTCCAAACCATAGCAAAGCATACCTGGGTATAACATCTCTCCTAAGTATTGGCCTGCATTAAATATCCTTCTGTGTTTTATTGGCAATTATTTAATTCCAGAAATGAAGTTAGGAATAATCATATTTTCTTTCAAAGAAAAACAATCAGAAAGTTCTATTTGGTGTATGAAACATTGGGAGGAATGTCAGCAAAACCACTATGAAATTGTATTGCAGGAAGGACATTTTAATATCTAGTGATTTAACTAACTTTCAGCTAAAGAGATACATATATATACTACTTCCCATAAGGTCACCCTAGACTCTGGAAGTTAGAAGTCAGAACTCTGAAATGCCTGCTACAAAAGGATCTGGGTAAATAACTAAATGTGGCCAAGTACCTTTGTGGTCTTCCCTCTTTGGACTAGAAGCATCTGTCAGAATACCTGAAGCCCACTTAGCATTTTTACTGGCACATTGTAATCACTGCTCTCAGTATCACATTCCACAGTAACTCTGAAGTGTTTGGGAACTACTTGTAGAAAATGCTAGGCTACAGGAATGAGTAAGGGATTCTTTTCCTTAACCAGCTCCAAGATTTCTTTTTCTTCACACTACTTCCCTGGAAGATGCAAAGCTGTTTCCTGCACATCAAGTGAGAGAGCTTAAGGCCAATTCAATTGCTAGAGCTGTGCCTGCCTGGAACTCTGTTAAGGAGACAGTACTTGATTTTGATGGTTAATTTTGAGATCCAGACACTTGTCCCCAGGCTTATCACACACATCCACTTCACAGGAAGCAGCTGGCAAGATTACTGAAGTATTTATCTGATAGTTTCAAATTTATTTTCTCAGGAAGGCCCTTAAGATTTCACTCTTAGGAGGAAACATAATTGAAAGCCACTGCACCGATTCCTTCAGAAACTGGCAGTTGCTCAGCTGCCTGCTGTGAACCACTGCTGGAACCATTGCCAGTGTTACGTGCTCTGCTGTGATCAGTGTATGGCTGTGCTCTCCAAAAGGCTTGCTTACAACTGTCTTCTGAAGACACCCATGCAAAATGTCAGCCACCCGTTTCAGCTCCCATGGGAATCAGCAGGAGTCATAACAAACTCAGTCCAGAGAGGATTTTTACAGCTCTGCCCCTGCATGGTGAAAAAGTTACCAAGCAAGCTGTAGTACTTGCTTTCCAGATCAGACAGAACATGAATGACAGCAACAAGCTGAAAAAACTCTCACACAAGAAGAGCAGCGGCTCCTTTGTCAGCACTGACACAAAGATGTGAAGTGCAAGCACTGAGGAAAACAGCCTCTGCAGAAGCAATGTGTAAAGAGTGGCTTAAAGCAGTTGCCTGAGTGAACGAACAGGCAGCTGCTGACCAACATGCCATGGTACTGCACACCAGAGTGACATCCCAGAGGCAGCACCAGGGCTTTGGTAGCTACCTGGATCAGTGACAGCAAGCAAGTGTCCAGGAGTCGACCCACTTAGGTAACAGGTCCTTTAATTTTTGCCTAGATTAATTAAAATGTGATCCAACTGATGTGTTTCCTTATGGAGTAAATACTCAGGAGATGTAAGCAGCAAATACACCACATCCATGAATGGTTTATCATCGCCTCCATTATTTGCATGATTTGAAAGATGAGTATCTTCATCCAAAATGCCACTGCTGGAAGGGAGGAGAAGTGGTTTAGGACAGGGAAAAAAGTTCTCTACATCAGTTATTAAAACATCACCTCACCCTTACCTTCTCTGAGCGGGTTCAGGAGACCATCAAATCTACAATTCCTGTTAAGAATCATCAAGTGTTAACTTGTGCGGCGCTCAGTTAACCACAGCACACAGTAACATCCTAGCAAAGAGCCAGCAGAAAGGGATGCGCAAGAGAAACGGCACAAAGCACTCCAAGGTATTTATAAACAAATTATTAATGGTCACTTCAGTATTAGCTTTGAGTTACTGATATCTCTCAACAGATGAATGCTCTCCTGCCCCTTCAGTTTAAAAAGTATTTCCAGTTCCAGAAGATAGAAAGTTTTAACATTAAGGCATACATACAGCTATGTTGTTTGCTTTCATTTAATAAAGATCAATTTACTCATACTCAAATACATGGAATGTTGGCACAAAACTAAAGCTCTTGTGGAACAGCTACCGATCATACACAAATATTCTGTGAGGTCCTCCTGACTTGCATTTCTCCAATAGATACACCACAAAATGGCTTTAATAATACAAACCAAATGCTGGATCAAATCTCTAAATAATAAGTAGCAGTTAAAAGTAAATGGTTTGCTTTATTTGTAACTTATGTACAGAATACACTCTCTTTTTGTTGTTGTTTTGTTTTTAATTATGATGGAGCAGGAGAAAGAAAACAGCCATCATTTCCAAACCATGCTGCTCCCTTCCCCTGCTGGAGATGACATCTTCTCTCTCAACCAGATGTACAAAACCAGTTTGGATTTCCTCGGTTGCTGGCACACGGTCTGGAGAAACAAGAGAACACCGCAGCCAAATTCAGCACTACCAGCTTCTATTTTCAGCAAAACACCTCTGCTAAAACTAGTTCTCTCAGGAAAGTTTCCACAATCTTTTGAAAACAAAAAATCAAGAAAAATATCAAGAAAGCTGTGGGCTAAAGAAGGGCTTTTGCCTAACTAGCTATCCAATGAGTTTTAACTAGAAATAATCTGAGATTTGGTCATTCAACTTTTGCCTGTTTTACAAAAGCTAGCCAGTTATGCAAGTACCAGAAAAATGATGGTTTTCAGTGTGCTTGAGGACAATCTGGGCAACCTACCAATCAACAGAAAACTTGTCAGATTGAGAAAACGTCTGTCAATGGCTATTAATGATTAACATAGTACCAAGTAATCAAGTTAATGGTTAAAAAAAAACCCGAAGGAGCTGGATATAAAACTGTTTGGTAACACGGATATTTCAGCAAACAAAGATGCTACTGTATGGTCTATGTTTTGGTGATCAGCCAACAAAGAAAATCCAACTATTTGCACATACTTAGTCCCAAAACCACAGTGAGTTACAACTTTTCGTGTGAAGGCCTGCTTTCAGAGTTTTCCTCCTCTTCCTCTTCACAATCCCCTTCATCTGTTTGCTGTTCTAGTTCCTCTTTTGTGATCATTTCAAAGTCGTTTCCGTTTCCACTACTGTGCTGGGACCTGTCGTCTTCGCGCCTGTCACTGTCAGTGTCTGAATGTCGCTCTCCTCCCGAGCCGTCTGATCCCGAGTTCCTCGTTGCTTCTGTTTTCCCATCCTCCTCTTCCTTCTTCTCACTGTCTGATTTCTCCTCGCTGTCGTATTTTTGCTGCTTTTTGGATTCTGATTTTTCCTCTTTCTTTGAGTCTGCTTTTGGTCCTTTGTATTCGTGTGTGTACAGGGGCCTGAAGGAGTCAATGAATCCTACATCAGCTGTCAGGTTTGGCAGGAACCAGAAGTGGTGCCTTCCTCCAGTGATGAGCCAGATGATGAGAAAGAGGATGCAGCGAGCTGTACAAAAAAAAGAATTGTTTTTCATTATAAAAATCCACACTGTACAACTATGGTGTAAGAGTAAGCAGTAGTCTTTCAGTGGCCTAGACTTACTCCGTGCATTTGGAAAAGGTGTCTGCATGCTTTCTGGCCTTTTTCCCTTGGTGCACTTTGTAAAGATTGGCCTTTTTGATAGCAGCCTTAGAAACTAATTGGCAGTGCTCAGTTAATGGGCAAGACACTAGCACAGGTCGTCCAGAGAGGTGGTAGATGCCCCATCCCTGGAAACATCCCAGGTCAGGTTGAATAGGGCTCTGAGTAACCTGATCTATTTGAAGATGTCACTGCTCACTGCAGAGACGTTAGATTAGATGACCTTTGAAGTCTCCTCCAGCCCAAACTATTCTATGATTCTATGTCCACTAGCTCACCTCAACACAGGGATGGGGACCCTGGGGAAAAGAAAAAAAGCAAACCAACTCTCATGCTGCAATAGTATTGTGAAATAGTTTCTTACCATCTCTCCCCTACCCCATTAACCACATATCTTAGCTATGATTTAGGCATTCATCTACTCTACTACAGACAGGCAAGCCAAAGAAAGCTTTAATATCCTGGTTACACCATTCTCACCATGGAGACTGTTCTTATGAATGCTTCTTGGGCTCGGTTTGTCTTTTTTTTTTTTGCTTCTGTAAACGGGCAATAAAGAAACGTTCATTTCCCGGGAAACAAACAGGAGGCACAGGCTGGGGCTTGCTTTTTTTCTGCGGCATAACTCTGCCACCCAGTGGCCAGGAGGGAAATGCCTACACGGAATCAGTCTGGATACCTGTGGGGACAGCCAGGATCTCAGACCCCATGCAACAAGTAAGGGCTTTTATTATAGAACCCTGCTGGCTTAGACCTTGCCTGCTGCTGAAGTAAAGATGAGCAACACTTACCAACGGCAAGAAGAAGAATACTGGCAACAAAACAGCCTGCGCCTACGCTGAGGTAATAAACACCAACTCGCATTTCTGCTGGCCAGAGCGGGAACAGCGTTGCAGCTATAACAGCAATCACTGAGGAGAAAAGCACCAGAAATGGGATCAGGTTTTCCTGCTATCTGTATAAAGCTCTTGGTTTACTATTTATTCAAGGTACTGACTCATCGCAGCATGAGCTACTGGTGGTATTTTAAGGCCTGTTTAACACCTTGTCTAGTCCCACTGTTCCTTGTTTCCATACTGGGTAACAACTCTTAAGTCACTGTGCTTAGCTGACAGACCAAAGAGAGCACCAATGAGGAGGGCACAAGAAAGGGAGTGAGCAGGGAGCTGTGTGGAGGTTGTGGTGGCCCCAAGGACTGTTGTGGTGGCTCCAAGGGATCACATGGGTTCTCAGGGAAACGTGGCTCTCTCGAGGGAGCTGGAAGGTACAGGTCAGGGGTGTTGTCCAGCAGTGCAATGATTTGTTAGCTCAGTGATGTTAGTTAATATCGATACTAATTCAGACTGTAAATTAGTATTTGGTTTATGCAACACAAGTTCTAGGGTCAAGAAGGTGTCATTCATAGTTTAATGCCTTTACATCTGTCACATTTTATACAACCCATATTTGCCTGTTGGGTAACTTACTTGTTAGCTTAAAGCAATGGAAAGGGACAGCTTGTGAACTGGTGCGAGTTCAGGCCTTTGCTAGAGCTTGTTTCAGGTTTGCTTTTGTTTGCTTTTACCATGCGTGGCCCCTCCACCCCAAGATCAAAATTCACATAGTACAAGTGGCATCAAATCATGTTGAAACTAGACAGCAAAGCTTTGTCCAGGAGAGACACAAACCTCCCCAAGGACAGAGTGGCCTGCTGATGCTAAGCCTCCACTTCCCATCAATATCTGCTCTCACTTACCAAGCACAAGTCCCATGGCAAAGGTTTTAAGGTGAACAGGGTCATAGATCCACACATACACCTACAACAGAAAAGCTTGGTTTACACTTGGAAAACAAGCTCTGTGATCAACAAATCCATTTATTCCCTCACCCACAGGCTTACTGCCACACTGTGCTGAACAAAGGGTCCTGTAGTCAGTGTTGGGGCAGGGAAACGGCAAGGAGCTGTGTGTCACAGGCAGGGCTGTGCTGTGAACAGCACTTGGAACAGGTTTCTGTCTGTAAAAGAGTTGCAAAAGGAGACAGCCAGGCAGGGGCTGTGCCCACACTGCTGCTCTAGCTCTGTGCTGATGATAATCTGAATCTTGTGGCAAGACACCTGGACACCGTGCTGCTGAGGCAGGACATGATGCAGAGCTGGGCAGTGCAGCGGTTGTGCTCAGACTTCCAGCTGGAAGGGGAAGAAGGAAGGGAAGAGGTTTCCATACTGTGTAAGAAAAACAGTGGAAATACCATCCTGGATCTAAGAATTACTTCCTGAAAGAAGCTGTACCCAGAGTAACTTACATGGGACATAAAATCCTAGGGAAAACAATCAGGTAGTAAAACCAATGGGGAAATGACAGATTGAGAAGTACCACTGAATGGGTTGGGTTTTATCTTTTTTATTCTATGTTGTTCAACAGGAAGTAAAAAAATACTTTTGTAGAAAAAATAATTTCCACTTTGTGGACCTGAGGGGTTAAAAAAAAAAAACCCAACAAAAAAAACCCCAACTTGTAGCTTTGAAGAGATTCCCCTAAGAGAAGAAAAAACACAGCCCAACTGTGTGGAACAAAGGGAATACTCTGTTCATTTAGGTCCTGTGCGATGGCCTCAGACAGATTTCATTGTACCCTCTGTTCCACAGGGCTGCTATCTGAGTGTCTGCAGTTGCAACACTCAGTACCAAATGTTTGTGAGAACTGGGGAGCCTTCTGAATCACATTTGTTCAGCCTTATTACAAAAACTTCTGGTAAAGTGCAGGATGTTCTCAACTAGAAAAAAGTTTTTTTTCCTTTCTGAATGGAACAGTTTGGACCCAAGCTATGCACTGTGAAAAGAAGCTGTTGATGATTAGAAACCAGCAACTCTCACAGCACATCACAGAATCATAGAATGTCAGGCTTTGGAAGTGGCCTCTAGAGGTCACCTAGTCCCAACCCCCTGCTAGGGCAGGCCCGACAGGAATCCATCCAGGTGGGTTTTGAAAGTCTCCAGGGGAGACTCCACAATCTCTCTGGGCAGCCTGTTCCTGCTCCATCACCCTTGCAGTAAAGAAGTTTCTCCACATGTTGAGGGGGGAGCCTCCTGTGTTCCAGCTTGTACCTGTTGTTCCTTGTCCTATCACTGGACACCACTAAAAGGAGACTGGCACCTTGAGACAAACTACCAGAAGGACACCTTGGAGGCAGTTGTACTTTTCCAGTGTGATGGAACAAGCATTTAATATCCTACCTCTCACAGGGTATGACAGTTGACTGTATGCAGGTATAGCTCTGCTGCCAGTCACCTGTCCTGTGAGCCTAAACCAGTTGAGGTTTCTGACTGGTGATTGGGCAGTAAGCTTGGTGTGCAACATTCAGTGTTTGTAAGGGGAAAGTAAGGAAGAAGGGAAGAAAAACAGTTCTGATGTACATACAGAAAGATTTGCTCTAAACTAGCTACAATTTTTTAAAAAGCACTTGGGAGCTGAAGTTCCTAAAAGATGTCAGCTCATTAACAAACAAAACAGTAAAGGAAGTTGAGAAGTAAATACTGTCACACTGCAAGGGCAGGACTGCACTCTCATTCTGAACACTGCCTGCCATCCTGGTTACTCCATGAATAGACACAGGGAGGATCAGAGGTAGGTGTGATTCAGTAGGAGGTGGGATGAAATAGAGCAAGGCAGGTTGTAGAAGAACTCACTGAGAGAGTACAATGCAGATACATAACAGAAGTACATTTCTCACACAAAGGCTGTACTAACAGAGTTCCCTGCCACGTGTGCATTCTCACCAAAGGTATCACCTCAGAATCTGAGGGCAGAGCCCAGTATGGTGGCACAGCATCAATACCAAGCACAGTGCCATTTTGCTGAACTAAACTGACCACTTATCCCAAATCTTAAAAGCACACAGATGACTCTGTATATTGCTGAGCTGCTACAGAACTCAAGTCTTTGCCTCCCAGCAAAGCAGAGCATACAGAAATACTTAGACCATGGGTTCCACGGTAAAGCTGCCATGAGAACTCAGGAATGCTTCAGTCTCACCTGTCTGCTCAGATGGCCAAGCCAGGCAGCCTCTGGGTGGCAAACACTCTGACTTCCCCTCCTGTGACTGACCATCATGATCTAAAGGGCTTCTATTTTTCATTAAATAGTATTTCAGCATGACAACACCCACAGGACAATTTTGCTTGGAAGAGACCTCAGGAAACACCTGTCCACCCTCCTGCCCAAGGCAGGGTCAGTTGTGAGGCCAGCCCACAGCACTGTGGGCTTTACCCAACCTGGCCTGGAAAACCCCTGAGCACAGAGGCTGTAGAATGGCTCTGGGCAGTCTGCTCCAACACCCCATTACACCCTGAGGAAAAACATCACACCTCGAGGCCACTGATATGTACACTACAGGCAATTTAGATTTTAAAAGTAAGACAGGAGTCATACATCCATCTCTCTGTAACCTTCCTGTAGACATCTAAAGATATGAGGTTTCAAGATCAGCCATCACACTGCCACAGATCATTCTTCCCACAGGTCCAGCAAGAGCATGCAGAAATGCAGTAAGTGAACTTGTCATCTGACAATAGCAAGCTGATACTGAAGTCAGTACCCCTACATCTTACCTCGTTTCCATCCAAGAAAACTTGGTCTTCATGTGGTTCAAGTTTAAATTTCCTCTTGGTTTCCTTTTTCTTGGGTGTTCCTGGAGTCTCATCCTGGGGGACAAACCCAAATTAGAGGTATTAAAAAAAATAAAAGCTTTACATTTCTACTATTTTAATCTATTGAATCTGAAAACTTTCACAGCTTAAGATCACATTCATACTGTTGTTTTTTTTTCCAAAGTCAAGATGCTTTATTTCCTTTTGTTCTCATTTATTATCAATGGGGTACCTAAAAATAAAAGGAAATGGCAAGGAAAGAGACATTTTATTTTTAGTTAGTGTCTAAAGACTAGACTATGAGTTCAGGATGACATTATGTCTTCAAATGCCTAGCAAAGCTCTGGTGATATTAACAGAAAGGCTGCACAACAATCAAGAACAGGGTACCTCACTTTGCCATCAGTAACTGCATTACAGTTACTTGGCACCTTGGTGTTGTATTTACCTCATTGGCATCCTCTCAGAATCCCTTTCTGCCTGTTCATCCTCCTCCATCTCTTTTGGATCTTATGCTTCCTCTTTCCTATCTCCTTTTTCCTTCTCTTTGCTTATTTCTTTGCTTGAAATCAACGTTTTAATTTTTGTCCTGTGTTACTGTTCAAGTTACTACCCACTGGCTTATATAATTCACTAAAATATCCTTTCAATAATTAATGATTAGTTTAGAAATTAACATTACATTTAATAATGTAACTCTCTGGATGACAAAGAATTGGAGCAGTTCTTAACTTTCATAATCAGCATTTTAAAGTACTTCAAATGGGAGGTAAGATCTTATATTGGCTTCTGTGTTTAAACTGCCAGCAAGATTGGTTTGTAATTCTTTTATTAGCTGTGTAGTTTCCTTCTGAGATCCAGAGCTTGGTGCATGCAGACTTGCACCTCTCACTTAACACACCATTATTCCACTTAGGAGGAATGGGAATTGTCCTGCTTTTGGCTGGAGCAGAGCTAATTTTAATCCTTAGTAGCTAGAATAGTGCTGTGGTTTGGAGTCAGTATGGGATTTGGTATAAGAATGCTGATAATAGACTGATGTTTTCAGTTGTTGCTGAGAAATTTTCTCAGCTTCCCATGCTCTGCTTGTGTGCAGGTGCTCCAGAAGCTGTGAGGGAGCATGGCCAGAGCAACAGACCCAAATTTGCCAACAGAATATTCCACATCATACAAAATCATACTCAAGATATAGATGACAGCTGGATGGAGAGGTGGAATCTCTCTTCCAGGACCATGGTCTCAGGATTTTCTCCTCCAGGACCACTAGCTCAGAACAGACTGAACCTTGGTCAGCAGGTGGTGAGCAACTGCATTGTGCATCACTCATCTGTAGGTTTTATTATCACCATTATTATCATTATAATTAACATTTTATTTTATTTCAATTATTAAACTGTTTTTCCCTCAACCTCCAAGTCCCCATACCTCTCCAATTCTCTTCCCATTTCCCAGGGTAGGGGAGGGTGAATGAGTGGCCATGTGGCTGCTGGCTGAGTTTAAGCCACGACAGAATACCTTTTTAGCACCACCTTGCTAACTCTCACTAGATTTGTGTCACTATGTAGAAGAAAAAAAACCCTAAACCAGCACATCACCTCATCAAGTTTTTTCCTGTTGATTCCTACTATATTAATGTAGGAATTCTGTTCTGCCAGTAAAATGATCTGGGGATGAACACATGAAAAAGCACACAAAAACTTGTGCAGTAAAGATAGTTTGGACTTTAAAGAAAGTAAATCAAAAGTCTGTGCAAATGAGGCATGACTGCAGGCTAGAAATGTCAGACAAAACCTGCCCACTAGTACAGAGCTACTGACAAGCACCAAATATCACATTCCAAACATTCCTATTACCAAACACTGCAAAACTGGTTTTGTTTTCCATGTGCAACTGCACTGCTTTCAGATGTTAGGTCCCATGTGTGTGTCACTGTATGCTAACAAGCACTTGCACAAAGCACTGCTGCCCACAGCAGCTGGAGAGAACAAGGTTTTGATTAACTCAGAAGATGGTAAGGTACACAAAGGCCCAGCTGAAGCCTCTTTACAAAATCAGGTATGTCACCTTTTAGAACAACCAATCTTATTTTAAACCTACTGTAACCTCAGTTAATTGATTCTGTTATGGATTTCTCTCTTCTGTACTCACCTTCTTACACTCCTCTTTTTCACCATCCTTTTTCTTTTCCTTTTCTTTCTCCTTTTTAGTTTTTTCATCTTTGCCACTTTCCTTCTTGCTCTTTTTCTCCTCCTCTTTCCCACTCTCAGCTTTTCCTTTTTCCTTTTCCTTCTTTGTATCCTTGTCAGGTTTCATTTTCATCACTTTTAATGCTCGATGAAAGAACTGTTTTTTCAGGAGTCTTAAAGAGAAAAAAAGTTAAATAGTACATTGAAGTGTGGCTGTGACAACATCATTTGCACTCAATTGTGTTATTAGATACCACTCTAGGTTATCTAATAGAATCATGAAGTGTGACTGGAAGACAGGGCATCATCAACTGCTCTATTTACAACTAAATACACCAGACTCAATTATCCTGTGTATCAACTCTTGCCTTTTTCTGTTGTTGTTGATCTGCTCAGAACTGGGTAAAACCCCTCCTTTTCTGTGGCAGTGTTTTGCACAGATAGAAATGAATGTACAAGATAGAGAATGCAGTAAGCCACCAGGTCAATTTAATTATCTTTCCCATTATTTAAGTTCATGACAATGTATGTCATGGCAAAATTAAGAAAGTGGGGACATGGCTTATCAAGTTCTCTGGTAAGTGGTGCATGATGAATAAAATCATCTGTAGAAACTGTGGTACATATGCAGGTGTTTCATTCACGTTGGCTACAGACATACCTGAGAGCAGCAAGTACATCTGTGGCCAGCTGAGCACCAGGAAGGCTACTATTTGGTAGTCTTAAGACTGTCACCAACAAGTAATGTCCTGGAAGGGCTCAGACAAATTCAAAACAGGGACAGCAGTCAGAACATTCCCCCTCAGACTGAGAGAAGCCATGAGGTGTGGAATCAAAGCATGTATTGACACAGAAAATCCTGATCCTATGCATTTGATTTGTCCTTGGGTTTTTTGCCCTCTTGCTGCAGCACAAATCCTTATGCTGGATTGCTTGTTAAATGAGGAAAACACACAAGAGAGAAAAAGTTAAACTTATCTGCATGATGACTATCAAGCAGAGTTGTTTCAGGAATATGAAAAACCTCCTTCAGACAACTGCTGACATGGATTCTCTCTCTAGCAACAGCAAATTACTATTTTGGGAGAAACTACTTTTCTTCATGGCTAGAATTTAGGGAGCTCAGTTACTGAGCAATCCCCAGGACAGGTCTGACTTGCAGTACAGCTCTTTCCTTACAGGAGCTACCTCTGACATTACAAAAAGATAGGACTCTGCTAGACATACTGCTCAGAGCAGAGAGTCACAGCATCAACACGGCCAACAGCCAGGTCCTGACATAACGAACAAAATCCAGACTGCTGGCTGATTCCTGACTTGATAACCCTCCACAGATCTGCTGAGCAAAGCATTACCAATAGAGCTTATTTGTGAACAAAACCCTTCAAAAGAAAACTCACTGATGGTAGGTCAATATGTAAGTGTACCAGGAGACCTTATGTACTGGGATAGTGTTAGGAATGCAATTAATAACTTGTTTAAATATGCAGCTGATCAATGCAGCTGATCCAGGATGAAGCAGTGAGATCTGAAACTTGTCTGTGTTTTATAGGGCAGGGAAAACAAGCAATAGCCACATCCAGAGGGCTGTGTTACTCTGGCTTAGGTTTTCAGTATGGGTAAGAGCCTCTTATATTGAAGGGACCAGTTTGGTACTGTTGTTCCTCCATCACTTCCAGAAGGCAAAGGAAATGGACAGTGCTGATGTTTAGAACCCCAAAACCAGCTTCAGTGACTCAAGGTGGTCTTCATGTGATTAGCAACACAGAAGTGAGCAAGAGTCTCCAAACTACAGACATGGTATGGTGCCAAATCAGTGCATAAAATAACACTGGAGGTAAAAATCAGTGACAGGAAAGAGTTGAACACATTTTACTTGCACACTATGCAGGCATTCTTTGCACTGCTGGAACTGAAGGACTTAACCAATTGTCACCTCCTCCAATGCTTTAGTAACACAGAGATTCCTACCTCAGTCCAAAGACTCTGGAAGAGAAAACTTATCTTTCTGCTGTATTGAAATAATGCTTTTTGTCTAAACTTGCTTGAAGAATTTAGCAAAAGGATTAAAGTTCAAACACAGAATCAGCCCTGCCACTGGGGGGGGAAGAAGTTCACCTTGCTGAATGGCTAAATTCTAGGGTTGGGGTTTCTTTTGTTGTTGCTGTGGGGTTTGGTTTTGGTTGAGTTTGGGTTGTTTGGGTTTTTTTTAATTTCTAAGTAGCTTTCACAGAGCTCTCCCTTAACCCTGTGTCTGCCCCAAACATGCTGCAGTCAGAATATGCCATTTTTCCACAAAAAAAAGCACTTAAGAGTACACTCAGCAGAAGGAATGTACCATTTCAGAGGCATAAACCTGAACCTCCATTTGAGAAGCATAAACCTGCGCCTCCAAGTCCAACTTCTGCAGTGATGGCAAATTACAGCAACAGGAAGGAGAAATTTGAGTGTTCTGACTAGCCTACTAACATAAAATAGCTATAAAATTAGTTCCTAAATAACCAAGGCATCTTAACAACTATGCTCATTAACAGAGCTAATGAATTAGCCTAAGCCATACCTGTTGCAGTAATCAACTACAGACTCCCGGGTTGTAAATAAAGCCTCTTCTCCTTTCTTTGCTTTAGCCCATTTAGAATCCAGAAGGCAATCCACAGCTTTTGAGGCTAGAGAGGGGGGAAATGGAAATACAAATGCATTAATGATACTCATTGGAATATTTAGTCTACCTTCCTTGAACCACGCCAACCAGTTCTGGTGATGTTCTACATCCTTTCAATCTTTAAGACTAGCTGCTATTTTGAAATAAAGGTCTATATTGTTACGATTAATCTAAGTTACAGAACAAAAAGTTTACTGTGTTTACTTATAGAATCATAGAATGGTAAGGTTGGAAGGGACCTCAAGGATCATCCAGTTCCAACCCCCTGCCATAGGCAGGGACACCTCCCACTAGCACAGGTCACTCAAGGCCTCCTCCAACCTGGCCTTGAACACCTCCAGG
>VWYK01008215.1:7215-30117 GCA_013399775.1 Semnornis frantzii | reverse complement strand
GACACTACAAGTGCATTAGTGTTATCTTCGCTGAAGATGGCCTGAGCACATCAAAGCTTGGGTTGAATCACAAGATTTTTTTTTTCTCCTTTCCCTGCTGACTCTGAGGACCTAAGACTGGAAGATGTACTGTGGCAGAGTGTAGGTAGTCCTCATCCATTATACTAAAACATTCATACTTTGCCTAAAACAAATCAAGGTGCAACAGGACAGAAAAGCAGCACACAAATGAACACCTTTCAATAAATCACGGAGCAGGCAGTAGGGAACCAAACACATTAGAGTGTCAGGACTTGCTCTTCAGACTCTCTCTGTATTTTTCTCAGTGACTAATAAACACAAATGTCCAACTCTTTGCCTGATGTCCAGTGCATGGATTGCTTGAGGTCTGTCCAAAGAAACTGCAGCAGAGCCATGCAGAGAAACCATTTCTCTTGCATGACCATAGCTATGTCCTAGCCAAAAGACATGAACTTTTCTTCACAGAAAAAGATTAACAACAGATTTGTTTGTTTGTTTGTGCTTTAAATACCCTATAAAGTATGTTTTCTTCCTGCTTTCTTTGCAGACATCACTGGTTTTATTGAGCTAAAACTGTAAAGGTACAAGGTTCTAAAACACATTCCAAAAGAATGATGAATTTGAAGCCTAAACATGCCAGCTTCAGACTCTTCTAACTCTAGGCCCAGATGTTTTGACTTTTCCCTTCCCACCTCCAAAAACATAGCTCAGATTTCCAAGACAGCCATTCTTGTTTAACTAACAAGTGCAGCTGCTACTTTTAATTCCTACTTTTCTGTGGTTTTCCTCCTCTGTCACCTAATACTGTCCACCTCTGAAGAAGGTACTTAGCCATTCTTTGTTAATTGCTCCCCTCAGCTTTACTAGAATTTATGAGAAAACAAACAGGCAAGCTGGATTAAACTGATGGAAAATCGTTGCATTGTCATCTCTGAACAGCTTTTCCATATTCATTCTCAAAAGCTGTAGCAGCAGTGCAGCTGTTGCACACTTTGCTCCCAGCAGAGCCCAAACTGAGACAGGACAGAACTGTAAACTCCAACAGCTAATATTGAGTCTATACATGTCTTTCACCAGGAGAACCTCAAAGCTTGAGTTCAGTGACTCAAGGGCAAAAAAACGTCAACAAGGAAGGCACATGCCATTAATGGCATGCAGACAGCATTGATGCCACCTCAGCCATCAATTTGCAGTGAGAAACTTGCCCAAGAACAGTTCTCTCTGCTAATAAGAGCCGTGTTTATATATACATTAACATTTCCAGAGGAGAGGACTCAGTGCTAAGGTGCTGCATGAGTGCTATTAATTGCAATGCAAAGATAAACAAAACTTTACAGGGGCAGAATAAAACTGTGCTCAATGGAATCTGGCCAATGTAATTAAAACTTAATGCCTACTTAACAGTCAAATCGCAGAGCTGCCAGCAGAGTGCCACGTGTTACCCAGCTGAATGCTTGTTGAAGTAACCAGCTCTCCAGATTTTGTGCTTAAATGAGTATTTCAGTATACACATGGAGCCATATTTTCTTTTCAAGAAATGAAATAGCTTTGCTCAAGTTGCGGGAGAAACAGGCATTTGAAGACATCTCCCATTTTTTGAGATATACCTATCTAAAGAAGTGATATTAAACTACCTTTTAGACAACATATGTTGGTTTTCCTCTACAACGTCCTTTCTATGCAGCAAGCATTCTTGAGTTCAGAAATGTGAATCATGTGGGGGCCCACTGGCTGGAGCAATCTGTATCCTACAGCCCATTCTCTTTTCGCTACTGCTCATCTGAAGCGATCTCCACACTAATTACACTTACATTACCACCAGGAACAATGCTTTGAAACTTTTAGCTTTAAAGCTTCTTCATTTTGAAGTTAAAGTTTCTGCAGCTTCCAGCTTGTTGTCAGAGGAAGAGTCTAAGCAATGCAATGTGTATTTTTATCACAATAATTCTATAAACCACATCCTCTCTTGTTATCATAGCTGATGGAAAACACAGACAGCAGCTTCACAGAACTTTCCACTATTTTATGGAGAGTTTCTTCATGCCTCATCTGTGTAGCTAGATGACCTAATTGCTGCTATTCTGATCAGGAAAGCAGACATAAAATCCTATAAAAATTATTCACACGTAGAGTTTGTCAATGAACCCTATTACATCAGCCTTTTCCACGACTAAAAACACCCCCTCCAAAGAACCTCACTCCTGTCAAGAAATACAACTCTACCTAATGACAATAGTGTAGTCGAGTGTCAGCCTGGAATATGGCATGACAGCTTCTTTATTAAGGCAGATCCTTAAAAAAAGATCTTAAAAACAGCCTAAAATGAGTACATGCTTCTAAATCACTTGAAATACCTACAAATAAACCCACCTTCCCCACTTCATTTTAAAAGGAACTTGCAGTATCACTAAAAAGTGATGATAGTGTACCTATGCCAATAAAATGGAAAAAAAACCCCACACCTCCCTCTCCCCCCAGCAACTGCCAAGAAAATCGCAAGTTGCTTTATTCACTGACCAATTAAGAACACCCTGTGGGCATTCAGCAGCATTCTTTGTTTGCTATCCAGTCTTCCCATTGTCGTCGGCATAACACTGGGAAGCTACCAAGAGGCAATGCTCATTTATCTGCGTAGTTCCATCACAAATACAGGCTCCTATCTTACACCTTAAGCGCTAACACCCAGCCATCGATTTAATTACTAACAGTCTGGGAAATACTTTTACTGCTAACAGGCTGGAAATTAAGCATGCGCTTAAGTGCCTGCACGACCACAGCCTTGGGTATTCCACAGAACATTACACTTAATTTGGCTCTGATTGAACTGTTCCCATGCTTGGTAAGGGACAGTCTACAATGAGTATGAGTAATTTCATAAGGTTTAAGCATAATTCTTTGAATGTCTGTGATTAAGAAGGCTTGCTTAACAAGAGCTTGACTAAATACACTTTCCATTTCTCTTCCCCCACCCCAGTAATTTGGATTAAAGGAAAACCAGGGACCATTAAAACAAAAAAAGGAACTATTACAGCAAGTACAGGCACAGCTCCATCTTCTCGGAGGAAGAGAAAGTAGGCTGGGAAGGGAAAAGATGAGAAATGACAGCAGGGAACTGAGCAGAAAGATGACATAGAGTCTATGTTGCTGAATGGCTCTCTGAGTTCTCCTGTGAATATCAACCCCCATTCACAGCAGAGCAATAAATCCCAAACAAACACTCGTTAGGCTTAGCCTTACTAATACCCAGCAGTAAACAGGCACTATAGTAACTGATGCCGTAACCATGCCCAAAACACTCTGTAAAACTCAAGAGTTAATATATGGAGAAGTCCAGACTCCCAGGTAAGAGAATATACTTAAGCAGACTTCACTTTGTCTTTAAGTGACACTACAGAACTAACACTACCTTTTAACAAGATCTTAAAGCTGATTACGTCTATTTTTAGGCGTGGCTGTTTGTTTATATTTTCTGAAAGCAAATTTCCTTTCCACACCACATCATTTCCTGGCTGAGGCACGTTTGCATTTAAGATGCTTATACCATCTGTCTCATGCCTTTTGCTTACCTATCACTGGAACGGACACGCAGGGTGTCAGCTCTAGGCTAAGGGGGCTGCTCGCCTCGGGGTTGTTTTACCAGATGCAGCTATTGTTCGGCACTGGTAACGGGTGAGATCCTAACAATAACACGGCGATTAAAAACAGGCAATGGCGCGAAATCTCACCCTCTGCTCATCGAGAAAGTCGATGTACTTTCGCGGGCGCAGACCCCATGAAGACACAATTGCCGAGCCCTCTGATGAACGGGAGGCCGGGACTAAGGGATGCCGCCCGGGGGCTGCAGCCGTCGCTGGGGCCCGAGGGGACAGCGTCTGCATCACCCCCGAAAGGCGCCTATCTGCGCTTCCCGGCCGCGCAGCGGGCTCCAGCTTTTCTCGGCATTTATTCGGAATTACGAATTTGCTAGAAAATTCTGAGGAAAACCTGTCGCACGGTGCCAGCCCGAGCTTCTACCGAGAGCTCCGCTACGGCGGCTCGCCGCGCGTTCCCGGCGCCTGAGCTCCCGCTGCCCCGCCAGCTTCCCTCACCGCCGGCTCCGGAGGTCTGCCCGGCCGCAAGCCACCGCCGTCCGCTGCCACCACCTCGCAGGGGCAGAGCATCGGGGAGGCCGCAGAACCGGTGAGCAAGCCCCCCAAGGGGCGGCCGGGCTCCTCGGCGCAGCCCGCCCAGAGAAACCAGGCTGCTGTGAGGGCAGAAGATGGGGGAGCCGCCCGCTGGGGAGGGGGCGCGGGCCGGGCAGGGAGGGAGAGACTCGGCTACCTGGATCCGCTTCCTGTGCCTCCGCCGCTCCGCCATGTTGTCCCCGTCTGCTCTGCCGGTGACGTGAGCCGTGCTTGCTTGGGGGGGCGGCGGCCTCGCGAGAGGCGGCGGGAACGGGCGGAGGGGCGGGGAGGCCGCGCCCCCAGAAACAGGAGGTGTTTGGCGGGCTGGAGCGGGTCAGGTTGTGAGAGGACGCCCGCAGCATCCGCTCCGCTCCGCTGGGCCGCCCCGGTTCAGAGGCATCGCTGCCTGCTCAAGCGGCCGGGGGTGCATTCGAAGTGCCAGCCCGCCCCGCCCCGCAGCAGTCTGATTAATCAGAAACTCGCCACGGGGGAGATGCAGCCTTGTCTGCGCCCGTGCCTGGGCCTCGCCCCACGGTGCTTAGGCCCCGTCGTCTAAAGTCCAGCTCCTAAATCGGTGTGGAGGTCTGTCGCTGCCCCGTTGCTTCACAGGCAGCCGTGGCTCCACGTCACAGGCCATCAGGGGCAGGAGGCAGCGATCCAACCACATCCTGGCTTTGTCAGTGGGCCGGACGAATCTGGGATGCCTGGGGGTGCTTGGAAGTGTCACTTGGCACCTGGAGAGCTAGACCAGCCTGAAAGATTAAAGGTGCTCCAAAACAGTGAAAATATACAGGTCTAGTTCTGATACTCCTGAAACAGGACATCAGGCCTTAAAGATGCTGTAATGTAGAAGGCCTGTTAGTGGCCTCCTTTAATCAGACCAACTTCTCAAGCCTCACATACTTAGAAAACTGGATTCAGAAAGCAACCTATATAAAGTAAAACGACCTTTCGTCAGATGTTGTCCTACATGCTTCTGCAGTGAGGTCACTCAAGTCAGCAGAGCGTATAATGGTTTATCCTGGCTCCATGTTTCCAAACCCCACCCTGGCACTTTGGGATGGAAAAGTATGTGGCAGCAGCACTGCAGTGTCTTGTTCAGTCCTTTCCAGCCTTGTTAGCCTTTGCTCTTCCTGCGAATTTGGAACCTCACAGATTGAAAACTATGTAATTAAAAACCTAATACTGCTTCCAGCTGTGTATTTGCCCCTGATTCACCTTGCCAGTTTTTGTGTTTTTTCTGGTATGACTCTTTTTTTTTTTTTTTACTCTTGAATGTTTCCCTCTTGCTGTTGCTGGGCAGAAAATCTATACAAGTTACAAATTAAACTGGCTGACTGCAGAGTGAATGAACTATAAAATTGTAATTCAGAAGATTGAGAGTTGGGGCTCCAGCCTGGAGAAGGCTTCCAGGAGACCTTAGAGTAGCCTTCCAGTACCTGAAGGGGGTCTACGGGAAGGCTGGGGAGGGACTATTGACAAGGTCTGGGAATGACAGGACCAGGGGCAATGGGTTTAAACTGGCAGAGGGGAGATTTAGTCTGGATGTTAGGAGGAAGTTGTTTGCAGTGAGGGTGGTGAGACACTGGTGCAGGTTGCCCAGGGAGGTTGTGGCTGCGCCCTGCCTGGAGGTGTTCAAGGCCAGGTTGGAGGAGGCCTTGAGTGACCTGTACTAGTGGGAGGTGTCCCTGCCTATGGCAGGGAGTTGGAACTGGATGATCCTTGAGGTCCCTTCCAACCTTACTATTCTATGATTCTATGATAATTAAAGCTCCTATGGTTACAATAAAACAGTGCCGTGTTAAAGTAGGCAAACTGCATTGGTTTTAAAAAAAAAAAATTACATTTTTAAATTGGCAATAGTTTCAGCAGCCATTTCATGTGCTTAATTGACAGCATCATAAGAGCACATCTGAAACAGAGGCTTTCTCGAGGATAAGTTCTAGCTATCTGTAACTTACAGCTTGCTAATGATACAAAGCACCTGCTGCAAGGGTTTTAGCATGGCATATTTCAGAGCCTCTCTGCTATCCCTGCACAGGCAGAGGCTGAACTTCAACTGCGAAACTTCTTCCTGCTCTGTGAGAGGGACTGTTTGGAACTGTGAGAAGTGCAATTGCCTCATGAAGGGTCTTATTACAGACCATCATCCCTCATAACTCACAGGCTCTTTTAAGGTCTTACTTCAAATATATATCTCTGTGTCTTGGGCTCTACTCTTTAGTGGTTAGCTCTTCATTTTGCCCCTTGGTTTTGTTTTTTTTTTAATGTTATATTATCTACACTACATCAAGCTATTTGCTGCTTGGAGCTCTGGTTAATCTCAGTTTCCTTTTTATTCCCACAGAACTTTTAATTAATCTGAAGTTTGAGGAAGACTACCTTGGAGGAACAGTTCCCAGGACAGCTGGGCATGCAGCAGCAGATCAGTGTGCAGCACATGGAGCAAACTGGTCACTTCAAGCAGATCAATAAAAAGCAGCTGAGTGATGGAAGGTGCACTTGAGGAATGTGTCCTCCATTGTGAGCTGAACTGTGGAGCACAGAACCTGTCAAGACTAAATCTTATGTGTGACAAGTTTATTTGCAGTCATCAGTACAGCAGGAAACCAGGAGAGATGCAAAGTGTCTGACTTGAAGGAAGGCCAGGGAGTGGAAGGGAAGGTTTAAAAGGTTTGTGCTTAAGGTTAGCATCTATGTCAACTGTAGGACAGGCTGCAAAAAGAAGCATTTCAGAAACATGCAGAAAAGTGACAGCCCCTTAGGTACCAACTGCTATTTTGATTAGAGCAGGGTTTCAAAGTCATTACCACTTAGTTTACTGTTGTGAAGGATGTTGCATGCAAGCAGAGTGGTTTCCTTTTCAACTGAAGCCAAACCAACATCTCATTAGCCTCTTTTCCTGCCTCCTCCTCCTCCTCACTCACCCCAACTGTGTGAGCTAATACATCGGTGTGGATGCTGAAAACTTAGTTCAAAAACCACCTGGATGCAGTCATGAAACAAAAATGCATCATGAGCTATTAAATGCAAAACTCACCTCTGGTTATCTGTGAGAGAGGTCACTGAAGATAAAGGAGGTTTTCTGAAATGTTTGGTTTGTTCTTACACTCTGCTTTATGCATCTTCTCCTGACCCCTGAGGCAGGGCACTGAGTTAGGTGGTGTTCTACTCTTTCTGGAGCACATTTTGCTATAGCCTTATATTCACTTATTGCTGGCTGTTTATTGGCATTTGTGCTGTTGGTAATTTCATTGTTTTGGGCTCAGTGTCAGTCACTCCTGGATCCATAAGATGATGTGGTCTCACCACTGTAGCAGGGTCGATACGTGCTAGAAGTGCAAAGCTGTATGTAGACAACTGACCTACTGCCAAGCATGTCACAAATTATCTGTAGTCACACTGCCTTCTGCAAAGCAGAAATTGAAGTGACACTAGAAGTCTGAGCAAGTGGCTGTTCTGCGAACAAACTGTTCAAAGCTTATCCACTGGAGCCATGGTGAAGCCTTTTGGCTTTTCAGGGATAGAGGGTAGGACACACATCACAATTACCTCAGCTGTTATGTTCATGAGAAGGAAGGATGGCAGGAGAGGAGAAAGAAAGGAGGGAAGGAAGGAAGGACAGAGCGAGCTTCCTTAGAGGAATCCAAGGAAGATAGACAAATGCCATAGCAATATGTTAGGAGCCATTTCCTAGATCATCTACAGATGGTAGAATGCTCCAGGCTCTGAAGTGACCTCCCTTTTCATCCAGTCAGCTTCAGCACTGAATGTGGGTTCAAAAAATTTAAGGCATATGGACCTCGTACCATACAGCATCGCATATTTGCAAGGCAGGTTCAGCTAAAATCCACCCACAAATACATGAGTCATAACTCAGAAGCACACTTCAGTGTAGACATATCCTGAGTCATTTCCATCTCAGAAGCTTATAAATATTTAGTTAGCCACTTAGCTTTTAATTTAGCAGAACAACAAAGATTCATTAGACGAATCTCCAGAATTATCTATTACTAGCAAGCTTCTTAAATAATTCCACCCTTGCACGTTCCTTTTCATTTCTGTACAACTCAGAATTATTTGACACATATAACTTTAACAGTAGAACTAAGAATTAATTTCTTCTCTGTAATTAATTGCACCTGTTTTAAATACTAGCATTTGTTCATTGGAAGAAGGTAGCAGTAACTAGTGAATGTTAGTAAGGACATGTCTCCCGTGATGTGGACTGGCATGTAGCTGTTCTTAAAGATCACTGTCAATCTCCTGGTCCAGGAGACCATACTGGGATCAGTGGGCATGCACCTGGAAACACAGATATGTTAAGTGAAAAGTACACAAATACATCTGGTTGCCCAGAGAAGATGGATATCTCATCCCTGGAAATGTTTAAGACCAGGCTAGATGAGGCTTTGAGCAGCCTGGTCTAGTGAGAGGTGTCCCTGCCTATGGCAAGGGGTCATGAGAGGTGTCCCTGCCTATGGCAAGGGGATTGGATGATCTTCAAGGTCCCTTCAACTCAAGCCATTGTATGGTTCTCTGATTTTTTTGAAGAACCAGTTGAGATTTGGAGGGGAAAAAAAAAAGAAAAGAGGCTTGCTTGTATCTCTGTATTTTTGGCAGTGGCAGTGGCAGGAAGGGAGGAGAAAGGTCACATGTAAGGATATAGCATTAGGAAAAACATATTGTTAGTGTTTTATAAAATGATACATATGTTGTTATGACTACAAGTGTTTGAGTTAAAAATAATTGTTATATAAAAACGTGAGTCTTGTGTTTATATCTCTCCAATTAACAGATTCAGCCAGACTTCAGCCTCTGGTTGCTTTACAGACCAGCTTTCACTGCAGACTGTACAGACTGCTGGCATCCCATGAATCACATCCTCAGCAGCAGCAGCAGCAGCACTCTCTGGCAGAGCTGTTTGAACCCTGGAACTGAAAGGCAATCAGCAGAGATGCAAACCAGGTTGGCTTGATGAGTTCTTTTCTTCCCTTGGTCAGCAGTATTTTTTGGTGCTTGCTGTTTTGGTTGATTGATTTTTATTTCAGTAGTTCACACAGGCAGATTCCACACATAGGTGGTTTTAAATTTTCATAAACCAAAAGATCTATTAATGCCTTTGCTGTACTATAGGGAAAACTACTGTATCCTTCTCTATTTGACATGGACAATAGGTTCCTTTTTCCTGCAGTCTAGGTAGAAGACTTGGCATCCTCGCCAACAGGGAAATTGTTGGTGCAAGAACAGGTGGGCAGTGGCAGAACTAATGTCTGTCAGGAAGAATAGAGACGTAGGTAAACTTGGCAATGGCACAAAGGAAAGGATTGTGTAGAGACCAAGGCAACAGAATAATTCTTGTGGCCTCAATGTAGGTGATAGTAGGAGGAGAACCTTCTCAAAGGAAGAGTTTTGCAACTACAAAGGCAGAAACCAACCCCAACACCACCTTCAAAAACCCTCAATTCCTAAACAAATGAGTTGAAGAGTTTTCTTTCACTATAATGTATATTCTTATTATCCTGAAATTGCCATTCATGCTATTTACTGTACCATGAAGGGCTTGATCAAAAGCAAGCATCACAGGGAGCAGAACCCTGATGAACACCCAGCCTCACAGAGCTGACTTGTTATTTTCCAGTGAATAATAAAAAGCTTAGCTAGGACATTTATTATGCCATTATCAGAGCAAAGTACCAAAACAAGAGCTGATGTTGATGGCAACTCAGAACACTACACAACCAATCAACATTGTATTAGGGTTTTTGGAAGGTTTGAAATATGAGTTTCTACTTAATTTAACAAAGAGAGGGGATTTTTAAACTGGAGGTGGTTATTTTTTTTTTTCAATTTCAGACTCAATGAATAAATTAACATTCTGAAAGCTATCCTGTAGAAGATTCACAATTGTATAAAGCATTAGAATACTGAGTTTTATGAAGTAGCTGGTGGCATGGCTGTGAGTTGGTTTGAAATGCTATTTCCTTGTGGACCCATCTGCCTGTTTTTGTTTTCCTGTGCTTGATTAAAATTACTGCCTGACTTGCACCAGGTGGGGATTCTGCCTGACTCATGTATATTCATAGCATTTTAAAGGGATTTTTTTAACCTGGGGAATTGAGCAGAGGATTATCTGCTGAGGTCTGTATGAATATGCATTCCACATCATTTTCCTGTGCAGCAATCATGAAGTCAGAAATGCAGGCTGTGGTAGGAAGGAAAAGCAATTTCTTCTCTGGGCAACCTGTTCCAGTGCTTCATCACCTGCATCTGGCAGAATTTCTTGCTGATGTCTAATGCAGCTTCTTCCAGTTTGAAGCCATTACCCCTTGTCCTCTCACTCCATGCTTTTGTGTAAAGTCCCTCTCCAGCTGCCCTGTAGCCCCTTCAGAAACTGGAAACCCCTCTTTAGAGCCTTCTGCCCTCCAGGATGAACAACCCCAACACTTTCAGCCTGTCTTCTTCACAGCAGAAGTGCTCCAGTCCTCTGATCATCTGATGGGCCTCCTCTGGAACCTGGTCTTCATCATTAACTGCATCACTGTTAGAGACCAATACAGCAACAGATGTTTAATGAAACATTTTAATGATGCCACATGCATTAAAGTACATCATCTGCATCCCATTGTGATTTTGGTGACATAGCAGTGGTGGCATAGGCACCAGAAAGTTGCACATTTTGACAGCTTTCCCTAGCTCCTTGTGGTTGCTAGCTACAGCCCTTTGCAGCTGGAATAAGCACTGAAAGTCAAAACAGAAGAAGTAGCTACTAAGAGTCAGTAAGGCCTCAGTGTTTACACATAAACATAATTCCTGAAAACACTTCAAAATCTGAAAGGATATCTCCTGATTCCATGTCTTGTTTTAGTTTTTCACTTTTTTTCATTCTCCTTGGAATGTTTGTAGGAAAGAAAACATTCATTTCCAGTGGTATTTCCTTAGAAAGAGAATCAATGATGTCAGTTGAGGTAAATCCCTTTCCTTCCTATTTTGCTCTGCAGCTGTTTGCAGTACAGGCCTTACTGCATTTTGGCTACTCTGGCACATCTCCCCCTTTGCAGTACAGGAAGCTGTGAAGTCACTCTTTTTGTCATTTTGGAAAGAAAAATCCAGTATCTGCAAAGGATCATACAGTTGTTTTTAATTGCAGAGGTAGTACCAGACTGCAAAGATTGCATCCCAGCTTTCTGTGCTTTTAGTGTTGTTTGTGCCTGATCCAGGAAGAAATTCTTCCCCATGAGGGTGGTGAACCGCTGGGACAGGTTGCCCAGAGAAAGTTTGGAGCCTCCAACCTTGGAAGTGTTGAAAGGCAGGTTGGATGGGGCCTTGAACAAGTGGGTCTAGCAGGAGGTGTCCTTGTGTATGACAGGGGTGATTGGAACTAGATGATCTTTAAAGTCCCTTCCAACTCAAACCAGTCTATGATTCAATGATTCCCAAAAATAGTCATCCTTTTCAGAACCAGATGGCAATCTTTCTTCCCTGGCTTATGTATTTTAAGTCAAGCTCCTCTGCTGTTGCTTTAGAAAAACAAGTTCAGTTCCTTCACATCCTTGCTCTTAAGAGGCCATCCGTACTTCCAGGGTGCTGGTGTTCTCTGTGGAGGGGTAGTTGATAACCTCCCGTAGCTTTGCAGCGACATCTCGTGGCCTCATTGACCTGGAAACGTGTCAGAGATTCCTCTTCTAGGGTGGAGAAAGTCTCACGTGAATCAAGTATTGCATACCACGAGGAGGTAGAATACCCTTTGAAAACCAGTTAAGGAACTGTGTTTATTTAGAGAAGTGAGACTGTCAACGTGGTCAGCAATTGTACCAAAAAAAAAAAAATAATCTGAAATTAGTTCAGAACTAAGTACAATTCACAGATTCACAGGTTGCATCAGGTTGGAAGGGATCCTCAAAGGTCATCTTGTCCAACCCCCCTGCAGTGAGCAGGGATGTCTCAAACTACATTCAACAAGACCAAGTGTGAGGTCCTGCACCTGGGTTGGTGCAATCCCAAGCACAACTCCAGGCTGAGTGGCGAATGGCTGGGAGCAGCCCTGAGGAAGAGGACCTGGGGGTCTGGGGTGATGAAAAGCTCAAGATGAGGCTGCAGTGTGAGTGCAGCCCAGACAGCAACTGTGTGCTGGGCTGCAGCAAGAGCAGTGTGGCCAGCAGGGCAAGGACCTGGACAAGGGCAGGGCAAGGATTCTGCCCCTTTACTCTGCTCTTGTCAGACCCCACTTGGAGCACCTGTGTACAGTTCTTGAGCCCCCAATACAAGAAGGACATTGAACTGTTGGAGCAAGTCCAGAAGAGGGCAACGAAGATGCTCAGAGGGCTGCAGCAGCTCTGCTGTGAGGACAGGCTATGAGAGTTGGGGCTCTGCAGCCTGGAGAAGAGAAAACTTCCAGGAGACCTTGGAGTAGCCTGAAGGGGGCCTACAGGAAGGCTGGGGTGGGACTATTGACAAGGTCTTGTAATGACAGGACAAGGGGCAGTGGGTTTGAACTGGCAGAAGGGAGATTGAAAGTGGATGTTAGGAGGAAGTTGTTTGCAGTGAGGGTGGTAAGACACTGGCACAGGTTGCCCAGGGAGGTTGTGGCTGCTCCCTCCCTGGAGGTGTTCAAGGCCAGGTTGGATGAATCCTTGAGTGACCTGTGCTAGTGGGAGGTGTCCCTATGGGGGATTGGAACTGGATGATCTTTGAGATCTCTTCCAATCTTACCATTCTATGATTCTATACATCAGGCTACCCAGGGCCACGTCAAGGTGATCTCAAATCCCTGATTTTCTTTTTTATTATTTTCTACTAGATAAATTTCTACTATATAAAAATATTTCCTTTTCCTTCATGATATAGGAACAGCCTACATTAAAAAGAAACAAACAAACAAATGAAAAACCCAACCACCCCACAACAGTTAAATCTACTGTAAAAGTAAAGTTTTTTTCTTTCTGGTGTAACTAATCCAAGATATTACATGTCAAAGGAACAGGGTAAAAAAGCATTTCAAAGAGAACAAGACTTTTATACATTGACAACCTGTGTTTCATTCAGTAAACATTTACATGACCAAATTCAACAAAAAACTCTCCAAGCTGCCTTAATAAGTTTGAAAACCATGGGAAAAAAAATGTAGAGAAGTTATTGAAGAGAGGTTAACACTTTTTGAAATCAACTGAGACAAGTGAACAGCCAGTCTCAGGTTAGTGTTGCTTTTGTACTTCTTTTAGACAGCCTTATGGAGTTATATTTGAACTTTCCAGCTTCATTTGTTTTGAACACTTTTGAGCATTCAGTAAAAAGTTCTTTATATGAAAAACACCCACAAATAATGGATAAGATGAAGTCCAAACTGTTGGGAATGACTCCCATTCTTTTCCCAGAGCACAGATGTGAAGGGCAGCACTTGGGAGGGCATTTCTTGAGGGTCTTTACGCAGTTTTGGAGTATTTTGCTGCACAACACACCACGCTTTGGTGTGGGGCCTCACTGGATTTTATCAATGAACCCTAAAATCCTGTACTCCAGTTCCATTATTTGGCCATAGATGCACAAAGCCCAGGGTTGCCACAACTGGTAGCTGTGGTGTTTTCAGACTCTTACAGAGAGATTTCTCTGGTTCAGAAGAGGAGTACTGTAGACATTTGCCCTTCTTGAGGCTGCAAACTTTGAACAGTACATTGAGACAAACAACTTAAATTGCTGTTGTAAACATCTAGTCACGTATTGTCTAGTGAACAAATATGCCAAAGATCTCAAATAATTTATCTCAGGCTAAAGTAAAAGAAGAGGTACCCACAGTCTGAAATGGGAGAATGCTCACTCTCCTCATGTTTAAACAGTCACCATCTAAAGAGCAGTGTACCTTCTGGTTTGTGAGGCCACACAAACTAAACAAGGGAGACAATCTAAATTAGCAATATACAGAAGATCCACAGTCTGTCAACTCTTGATTTACAGAAATTAACTTTCCAAAAAATATTTGTGTGTCCTTTGAAGTAAAGCAGTTTTCTTGCAAGGAGGAGAGTGGAAGAGGACACTGTGATATGCTGACTTCCAAAACTCGTCTGGAAGAGCAGTGTGTGACTAAACCCCTAAAGAGGGAGCAAAGAGAATTCACACAAGAATCACAGCAAAATGCTGGAGATTTATCCCTAGCTAAAAAAACTCTGCTGTCTGGTTCTTGTTTGCTGTGAGGTAATGAATCACCAGTAGCAGAAGGATGGGGAAATGGTATCTGTGCAGAGAATAGGGAGCTTTTAGGCTGAAATTGGTAGCCTCTTCCAAAATGAAGAACACTGAGTGAAGAGCTTTCCGTTGGCTTGTCCAAGGGATCTCACTGCAGGAAGGGCTTGGGATAGATGACCTTTAAAGTTACCTTCCAACCTAAAGCATTCTTTGATTCTGTTATTTTATGAATCTTGTGGCATTGAGGCTTCTGCCTGCAGAAACACTGCTGTCCCAGTGACTGGTCTTCATGGCAGCCTGCTGATGCTTCCTCCTAAACTTAGCCCAGCTGTGCAATCACACAAAGCAAATTCAAGCCCCACTGATAACAAATGCTTCAGAATTATGAAAATTGCTGTTATACAGAGGATTTCCATGTCCAAGGATTCATCTGTGTGTCTCCTCTATACCCTCCACACCCTTCCCAGGCACTTAGAAAGGATCAGTTCTCCAATAGCAATGGGCTTAAAATGCTGAATGTAGGATATATTTCTTTGCAGGTAATTCCATACGCTCCCAATAAATTCCATATCCATTTTCTGCATAGATTTTGTTTAACAGAAGTAGAAATCAGCCATGGGTGGAAGCTGTTCCATGTAGTTCCTCAGCAGAAGTGCACTGTTAAGACACAGCACACTGTTAAGACAGAGCACTGCCCACGGCAGGGGGGTTGGAACTAGATGATCCTTGTGGTCCCTTCCAACCCTGACTGATTCTGTGATTCTATGATTCTATGTCTCTGATGGATTTCAGTGATGACACTGGACTTTGATGTAGAATTAAATTTACCTGTTAACTGTACTAGTATTCTTTCAGTGAATTGCACTTGAAAGTAATTGCACTGGGATGTAGCTGCATTTTTGTAATGCCTTTCAGATCCCACACTTCCTCATGCTGCCTTTGCAGCTTGGTTTGCTCAGCCCCAGTCACACAGAGGTTTCAGGCGGTGGCTATCTTCTCAAACACTTTGTAACTCTTTGTAACTAGAAGTTCCCCTGTTATTAAAAACATGTTACCTCCCAGACTTAGCTCAGCTTTTCTGGAAAGTGATCATCTGGAAGTCAGCCTGAGATCCAGCTGCATCACAGGGATTTTCCCTGCTTTCAGAAACGATCTGTTCCACTGCTTTGGAGGTTTCTGGGTCCTGGGAGCAGGGACTGTCCAGGGTATCACCGCTGCTGTTGCAGTGAAGAGGAGAGGCTATGTCAGAGGGCTGATCCGAGGGTTTTCTGGCAGCAGGTGGCAGGGGCATAGACAGAGGAAGGTTCATCATGTAGAACACATTGCCCAGACGTCGGGACACCTTTAAAAACAAAAGCACAATTGCAGCAGTTGCTTCTTGATATAGTGTTAAAGCCATTCAACATCAAGGTGATTGTCATGTAGCAATGCTAAAGACATCCAGGAGATCCCAACCACCTCAGAATTATCAGTGGTTAGCAAAAGTTTGCCCATTTTCCCTCTCATCTTTCTCTAGGCTTAGGTTCTTGTGGAGGAGCTTGGCAGTATGCAGCTTGGGAAACGGCCCAGTGTGCCAGGCCTGAAAGAAGGCTCCTCTTGCTCTCTGTCACTCACAGACAGAGGGGAAGCAAACTGCCAGCCAAGAGCAATGAAGGTGATTTTAACGAGAGAAGAGTGAGGGAGTGCAAGAGTTTAAAGAAAAGGAGAAGAACAGGGCAACAGCAGAAAGAGTTGATAACTCTGGATCAAATTAAGAGCAGAAAGCTTTAAACCTAGAGAGGCAGTCTGTCCCTGAAACTTGTACAACTTTATTCCTAGGAAGGCTGTGGAAACTTCTGCGTGGTAGGTTTTAAAAGCCAGCTTGGAGCAAAAGCAAGTATATGTCAGAGCAGTTTTTACCAGCTGGGAAGGGAAAAGAGGAGTGAAATTGAGTTAATTCATCAAACATCTTTTCAATGTCCAGCTTCAGCCTAGTCTCCATTGCTGTTATATCTTGACTCCTCCATGTCTCTCAAACTGTCAGTCCCTGCTTTCCCTTAGTATCTCACTGTGTGCTGTTGTAACACACAGCGAAGCAAAACCAAATGATGGTGGAGTAATTTCTCCTCCAAGTTACTGTGCTGGTTTGAGCTAATTGGAATATTTTAATAGAGAAAATTATACTCTAGGCTGTGAAGGTAAAACAATGGTGATGTCTGCTTCACTCATAGGCTTGCTGAGATGTTTAGAAAAGGAACCCAAAACAAAAAAAAAAGATAAGAGAGTCTCTCGAGCTGGCAGTCTGGGTCACGGGGCAAGCAGCTTCTCAGGCTAGCAGCTTCTTGGGCTCTCTAGCAGCCCTGGATTCTCCTCTCTGCTGAATAACTTCACTAACCACTTTTCTTCTAATCCTCCCCAGCCGATCCTCCTTGCGCGTAAGGCAAACCTTGGGGTAAGGTGTGGGGGTGGGGAGAAGGTGGAAGGGTGGTTGGGAGCCCCTCCTGGGGTCTCTGATTTCTGGGAGGGGAGTTGTGTGTCTGTATTACCTTAAACTTGTATATTTCTGTAAATATTCCTGTATATACTGTATATATTTGCTTGTATATTGTGCTGAGCTGTAAATAGAGCTTCATCTTAACTTCCAGCCCAGTTGAGGTTTAGTCTGGGTCATATTACAAGTGTGGAGGGGTGGGGAAATCCCAAATCGTCACACTTGTCAATGAGAAAAAAAAAGTGGTTTAGTGTGGAAAGTTTTCATCCTGTTAGTTTCTGAGTCTTTCACATCACTGTGACTTGCCATCTTGGCACACACTTAGTAGTCATACCTGAGAGCGGATTTTTAGTGCTGGTCCAAGTTTTAATCCCATTGTATCCAGGAGGTGTTCTTCTGTTAGCAGTGGGAGGGTTTCTCCATCAATGGCATGGTCTTTAAATATCTTTTGAAATGATAAAACACATCATGCTGTGCTAAAACAGACTTCACTAGTTATTTTTTTTTCATGTTTAATCCTGAGGCACAGACAATGAAAGAAGGAAACGTAATTCTGTACTTATTGCCTAACCACAGCATAGAAGCATAGAATGGTAAGGTTGGAAGGGACCTCAAGGATCATCCAGTTCCAACCCCCTGCCATAGGCAGGGACACCTCCTACTAGCACAGGTCACTCAAGGCCTCCCCCAACCTGGCCTTGAACCCCTCCAGGGAGGGAGCATCCACAACCTCCCTGGGCAACCTGTGCCAGTGTCTCACCATCCTCACTCCAAACAACTTCCTCCTGACATCCAACTTCAATCTCCCCTCTGCCACTTCAAACCCATTGCCCCTTATCTTGTCATTACAAGACCTTGTCAGTAGTACCTCCCCAGCCTTCCTGTAGGTCCCTTTCAGATACTGGAAGGCTACTCTAAGGTCTCCTGGAAGCCTTCTCCTCTGCAGGCTGCAAAGCCCCAACTCTCTCAGCCTGTCCTCAGAGCAGAGCTGCTGCAGCCTTCTGAGCATCTTCATGGCCCTCCTCTGGACCCTCTCCAACAGTTCCATATCCTTCCTGTGCTGGGGGCTCCAGAACTGCACTCAGGACTCCAGGTGGGGTCTGAGGAGAGCAGAGCAAAGGGGCAGAATCCCCTCCCTTGCCCTGCTGCCCACACTGCTCTTGCTGCAGCCCAGAACTCGATTGGCTCTCTGGGCATGTTCAGGTGTGTAGGTATCAGCACATTTGCCTGTGGCTTATCCACTTGTTCTTGGCAATGCTTCAATGTAACTTGGTTAATTTTACATTTTAGGAAGTGAGCAGCATGCTACCAATGAAAGCATGGTGTTGATCTTATTAAGGTTTAAGATTTCAACCTCTTTGGTTGCATTTCTACTGCTACTTCACTTTTCAAATGGAACGATGCCTTTAAGAGCAGGATATGATACCTGTAAGAGTAGGTGGGTTATACCAATATCCAAGGATGCAAAATTGCTTTAATCTGCTTAACAATTGTGCATGGCACTTGGAGAAAATAATTAAGATGCTTTTCTTACACTATTGTTTCGCTGCTGATCCTCCTGCTATATGTCATGACCAGTGACTCCAAACTGCAGCAGAACTCTACGTAAATAAATAAGTCCTTATCAATATCTACAGGGAGGAGATTAAGAGGATAGAGGCAGACTCTTTTCAGTGGTGCCCAGAGAAAAGACAAGGGGCAATGGGCACAAATTGGAATGCAGGAAATTCCACCTGAGCTTAAGGAAAACTTCTTCACTTTGAGGCTGTCAGAGCACTGGAACAAGCTGCTCAGAGAGGTTGTGGGGTCTCCTTCTCTGCAGTCTTTCAAAACTCACATGGATGTGATCCTGGACAACCTGCTCTGGGTGACCCTGCTTTAGCCAGGAGGTTGGACTAGATGATCTCCTGAAGTCTCTTCCAACCCCACCATTCTGTGATTCTGTGTAACCTCTCAGAGCATGGACTGGCTTCCCCTTTAAGAAACAAAGAGCTTCATGTGATGAAGCACAATGCGAACGGTTAGGTTTGTAACTGTGGCAAACAGTTAACCTCTAGCATTTACATTTGTGTGGTGACCTTTAAGTCTAGGTGGTCCTAAAGACCACAAAATATGATGAATGTTTATAATCACCTGGGCATAATCTGAGCAGCCTGGGAGGCTGATGATGAAGTTGTAGACATCATCAACAGTCCACTTGCGAATGTCTTCAACAGAAGAAATGTCTTCTCCATTCAGGATCAGGCCATGTGCTCCTTTGAAGGGAAACACAAGTGTTATGTTCATAGAGCTTGGCAAATCAATAATTGTGAACATGAGGATTTTTACCCTTCTCCAGAACCTAATCTGTTAACAGCAGTGTGTGGTCACAGAGTGATACAGGAGTCCTAGACAGCAAAATCAGCAGACAGCTTCAACAGCTGATTCTGGAGAGTTTTCTTTGGTTTGATGCTGGCACTGCACATACCAGTCACTACACATGCAAACCATACTGCATTACCCAATGCTTTTGATTCCTTAGACTTTGCAGTTATTTTGACTTGACTAATATTTCAGTAGAACTAGAACAGAATCAAGCCTATGCTGGCCCATAGGGCCTGCTGTGAGTTAGTTGGACATCTAGAAATGTTATGGGCAGAAGAGAGGCTAGCTCACAATTTGATTCAGCAGTTTTGTTTATTTTAATTGAAATTCCTTTTGCAGACAGGAACTGCATCCTTAGAATCACAGAATCATGGAACTGTTGAGGTTAAAAGAGATCTTTGAGATCATCAAGTCCAACTGCTTGTCTGTAGCTCAGAATACCACCACTGCTGCTAATCTACTACCACTAAAACACATGCCTAAGCACTACACCCACTTAATGTGCATTTTAGTGACATGGTTTAGAAGTGGACCTGTCATGGTGGATTAACAGTTGGACTCAGTGGTCTTAAAAGTCTTTTCCATCCTAAATGATTCTATGATTCTGGTGATTCTATATGTTTCAGTGATACAGTGTGTCTTTGGTAGGGTGATCCAGCCTGTTCTCATTTCAGGTAATGGGGAGTTTCGCAGGGCTCATCCACTGGAATTGGTGCCTTTAACAAGAATTGCAAAGCTTCAGGAACAATGATTCTTGCACCGTGGCTGGAGTGACCTGTATCTCAGGGATAAGTTTGCTCCTAAATGAGTGCAGCATTTAAGGGCTGTCTTGTCTGGTTTGACAAACACAAGGATTGATCAGCATATTGTGTGTTGCCACATTTCCCGCCCCCAGCCACCAGGAGAGGAGAGAATGAAGCAGGTTGAACAGAACTGTGGAGAGCCTCAAAGTGCTGCTAAGTTGATAACTTAGGGATGACAAGTCTGTTGTCCCCAGGCACTGATACAAATGCAGGATGACATCCTACAGCAGTTTAACTCGTGGCAAGAGCATTAGGACAGTTAGGAGTCTGCTTTGTGACTTTTTGCTGTGAAATTGATTTGTCCTTTCAAGTAAAACACTGCTAGCTAAGATGCTGAAACCTCCCTTACACAAGCGAGCAGTACAGTTTGCAGGTAGAGAAAACCACTCGTTGGTTGGATTGGTCAAGTTATTACTGTCTGCATCACATGGATTTTACATTTAGATGCCATGCTTCTATCATGCCAAAAAATTGCTTCAAATGGAGGGAAGAATTAAGAGAGTAAGTCAATAAAAAAATGAATACATTCGACATGCCATTAACTGTAATGTGGAGATTTGACAAACCTGAAGGTAGCAATGGGTTGCTGGGTACTGGAAATCCATATGGTAATGCTGAGAATGGGATTGCAGGAGGGTACATGTACTTGTCATCAAAAGCAGCACAGGAGCTATTAGATTCCTTCTCATTTGTGTTGCTGCAGCTGTTGGTTTCAGTGGAGATTTCATGAGTAGCACAGTTTTTTCTCAAGCCTTGTTCAAACTCTTTACAGTTTTTGGCAGCTGCAGATGGCTCAGTCTGGTTTTTGCTTTGTTCGTGTTTGTTTGTTGGCTCCACCTCTGTTTCTTTCTTGTCTTCTTTCTCATCATCTGCTGCAGCTGCTGCAGGGTCTGTAGTTTTGTCATCAGCTGGGTTCTTTGTGCCGTTGGCGCTGCAGTCTGTGAGTTTGTGATTTCCAGCTCTTCTCCCTGGTCGCCGTCCCCTCTCCCTTTGCAGAGTGCTGACTGGAGGGTATGGGCTGGTTGCCATGAGCATGGTGTTGCCATGAATTTCATCGAGGGTGGGCCGATGAACGTACAGGTCGCTGGGAAGGTGACCTTCGGGGAGCCTGTGCCTGCCACGGAAAGCAAGGGGGCTGGCTGGCATCCCGTGATAAAGGAAAGGTGCCTCCAGGGCCAGCAGCCCTTTCCGATGAGCTTTCTCCATTTCTTTTTGCTGAAAAATAGCACTCATCTCCATTTCCATTCTAAGAGACACAGACAACAAGCAGTTAGGCACTGTCCCTTCACTGCTTTTTAAAACTCAGATAATTGAGCAGCTAAGAATACTGATTTTCTTCCCTTTCCCCTCTATTGCTCAGTGAGAGGTCACAAACTTCACAGGGAATGGCAAACCTGGCTGTATTTAGTGTGCTGCCAAGTACATACAGTAAACTAAAGGGAAGAGAAAATATTTCTTCCATGTGATGCCTCTAGACAGTATTTCAGACAAAAACATGTTATATGTGTTGGCAATCCAGGCATTACTGCAGTGATTATGCTCACTTGGGATTTGGAAAATTGTTTCCAAGGTTATAAAGGTCAAAGACTAAAGAAAATCAGTGATTTAGGAAGAAATTCTTTACACTGAGGGTGGTGAGACACTGGCACACGTTGCCCAGGGAGGTTGTGGATGCTCCCTACATGGAGGTGTTCAAGGCCAGGATGGATGAGGCCTTGAGTGACCTGTTCTAGTGGGAGGTGTCCCTGCCTGTGACAGGGGGTTGAAACTAGATGATCTTTGAGGTCCCTTCCAACCTTACCATTCTATGATTTACATTGCCTATCAGGAAATTATACTGAGCACTAGGAACAGCAGGGATACTGAATGTGACAAAGAACTAGAATTATATTATCTATGCAACCTATGCATTCAGGGTAAGATAATGTGAGTAAATCTCTTGAGCAACTCTCCATATTGCCTGGTACCAGAGCATGGCTGTGAGATCTCTGGTGTGAGATCCTGGTGGTAAGTGTTAAACTGATCTCACTCTTGGGGGATAAAACCAGTGCTCGAGAGGCTGTGCCAGCTTCCAGCCCCCAGCATTTCAGGTAGGAGGGCTTACTGGTGAGATACGGAGAGTACAAGGAGTAGGGTGTGCCTGCATTGTACCAACCTGTACTGTCATCAGCTTTGTCTGGAGCCAAGCTAATAATCAAACAGAAAACTAGAGCTCTTAGAGCTCCACAGCTTCAGTTGGAGATGGCAGGTGGGAGAAGTGAGCCAGTCTACCAAACCCAAACCAGAAATGGTTCAGCCTGCCTTTCTTGCTTGCAGGAGTTTTCACTGAGATTTTCTACATTATTCCTTGGAAAAGGGCTTGTGAGGGCAGCCATACCTTTAAAGAGCATAAAGAACTGCCATGTGGATAACAGGTCAGAGAAAGACTGATTTTGAAGAGACTTCTCATTAATGTGAAATTGCCAAGGAAGAGGTATCTATTCAGCTAGTTGGGGTGGGGGGAGGGGAATTACATAACACAACATTCAGAGCTTTTTCTGTGCAGCAACCTCAAATTATTAATGTTCTGCTTTTGGAGATCCAGTGAAAGTGTTTTGTCTATGTACTGTGCCCTTGTACAACTTGGCCAATTGTCATTGCTCACACACAGCTCTTGAGGTGGAGCAGAGAGTGTTACTTTCCTGATTACTCCTCCAGATAAGATTGTCTGTTCCCTAAGGATCATCAGACAGGGATCACTGAGCTTTGGTATGAGGCAGAGTCCCTTGGATAATGAGGATCTGGGTCCAGGTGCCCAGCAGCACAGCTGCAGCAAGCACAGGTTGTTTTCCAACACCTGACTTCTCTTGCCAAGATGACAAAAGACTGGGTTAAAAAGTTAATTCATGGATTTCCTTATTTC
>VWYK01008211.1:28677-80348 GCA_013399775.1 Semnornis frantzii | reverse complement strand
AAGGTGCTTGGCTGACTTTATAGTTTCAGTTCCAAGGAGAGGAGAGAAGGGGTATGATCATGCACATTAACTGGTAAGGGTTGTTGTCAGGTTCTGCTTTTGGGAAATGGCAAAACAAGTGAGTAAATCAGGTAATGAATATCTTCACGTAGCACAAAGCCTTTTGCTTTCTTCATCGCCTCCATTAATCATATGAAGTGTCACTGTTATACCCAGTACTTCCCAAGGACAATCATCTCTGTTTTTACTGTTTTTTCCATACATTCATCCATAGGTGGAGAAGAAGAATGAAACCTGCTTTCCTTAGCCAGTGTGGAGCTATTTCATTGTGCTGGCATATAGAGTCACAGCCATGTGTCACATATCTTTTTCTTATTGCCTCCCATGTTCTGAGTATTCCATCTCACTTTAAAATTAATTCATTGCTAATCACTTACTCCACTCAGATGATAACATGTGTTCTTCTGCTCACAAGGCACCACTCAATGCCTCATTTGGGGAGGATGGAGAGAGGGTAAAACAAAACCTGACAGTAGCACTGTGCACCAGTATAATTAATATATCCCATATTGTGACATTTAATGTAAACAATATTAATAATGAAAGTAACTCATTGGTCAGAGCGTTGCTTCTCCAGATATTGAAAAGTCACTTTGTCTACGCAAGGCAGCAGAAAGAGAGAAGGAGTTGAGTCATCCTTTCTGAGTTTGTACAGGATCCAGCACTGCCCATTCTTGCTGGGTGACTGGGACGCTTTGACATTAGCACCATGCAAATGTTAGTTATATTAAGGAGTAGCCGTTTTCTCTGTGCCATTACCAAAGTCTTTCTTGTAGCTGAGTCAGGATGGAGTTTTCTGAATCTCAGAACAGCTGAGCTTGGCAGGGACTTTGAAAGGTCATCTGGTGCAACCACCTCTCAAGCAGAGTCACCTAAACAGCAGGTTGCCTAGGGCAGTGTCCAGCTGGGTTTTGAGTATCTCCAACCATGGAGCTGCTACACTCTTACAGTTACAGATGTGTTTTTCTTGTGTAAAGATCACTGCAGCATTGGGAAACAGGATGTCTGCATGGAGCAAGGCTCCCCAGGCTGTTGCATGTGCCAGATGGATAAGATCAGGGCAGAGCTCCTTTTTCAGTTGGTGCTACTTACTGGGCTCCACTCCATGCTTGCAGCACGCATAGTAACGAGGAGCTGCCTTATCTACCAACCCTGAGCAAGGAAGCCTCAAACCACAGCTGGGAACATTTTGAAACAGATTTTTGTCGCCCCAGAGGAAATATCATAGGGGAATAACAGGCCCTTGTAGCTGTAAACCAGTGATGACAAGATAAAGTCACCCGACTCTCTAATAGTGCAACAGCAACTGATTTTAATTCCTTTATTTCAAGGGGAGAAGAAACAGGGACATTTCTCTTACTTACTATTTTGTTTCCTACTGTAATATATGTGTACACCTATATTTTAATGTATATTTAGATATGTAGGAGGTGTGGGGGCATTGTAAGGGCATACAGAAAAGTGGAACATGATAAAATAATAATGGTCAATATGGAGTTTGAGGAAGCACAACCACGTAAGTCAAAAGAGGGATTCCTGCTGTGTTGTGTTTATCATCTTGGGTACCAGTAATTGCCCAGAGACATCACACTGAAAGTTTGTTGGATTTTTTTTGATGCGTGACCTCAAGCTAAATTTATAGAACTGAATTTTGACCTCCAGGCAGTCCCTTTCTCTGCTCAAAGGATGCAGGGGGAGTTACACTTGGAGGGGAGTTCTAGGAAAATGTCAACAATGGAAGATATCCAGAGAAGGCAAAGTGTGGTTCAAGAAGAGTTCTTCAGAAGACAAGTTGAGTTCATCTGGTGATTGTCATCAGATAGTAGATAGCTGTCACTGCTGTCCTTGTTGAAATAATGGAGTATTACATCTCTGTGGAGAAGGGAGAGAAGAGAAGACAGAAAATCACCCACAGGTAGAATGGAATCTGGTAAAGAGCTGCAGTATTCAAAGTAACATAGATTCACTTTATTTATTCCCAAATAAGCAGCGGCATCAGTATGAATCAATACTAATAGAATCAATAAATTTATCTCAATTTAGCCTAGTTAAAATCTTTTTCAAAAAAGAACCCAGCACAGGCTCTTGGAAAGCATCTTAATACACCAGTGCATGAGATACTGCTGTCAGATAAATTCAAATTATCCCAGATAAGGGTATTATAACATGGAATGAAAGCAGAAACCAGAGCTATAAAAGCAAAGAAACTGTTAGTGGTGATTTTTTGGGAAATGTCAAAAAGGGTAATGTGAGAAGTGGTGGTATTTGAGTACCACCACCAGCCAATATTTGCATTGCTACTGTTTGCCCTATGCTTCTGCAGCAGTAAGAGAGAAAACTCGGTCTCCAGCAATGCCAAATAATATTATTTTATTTAACTTTTGGGATTTTACCAATGTATGAGAAGTATGTCTTGTTTTTCTTCAAAGCTGACTCATCTCCGGTACACCTGGCACCACTTCTGTTTTGAAAAAGGTGGTATCGTTCCCCACATTGTAATGACTCCTGAATTCTTTGAAACCTGGTTGCAGAGTAGGTTAATCTGATTTTTAGCGTTTCCTAATGTGAATCAGTGTCGGTGCACGTTTCGGCCCAGTTGACATTGTCTGCCACCCAAAAAAAAAAGATTAATGTGAAAGCCAACCAAAAGCTGGACTCATGAAGAGATCAAATATATTATTAAGCATTAAAATTCTGAGAAGGCCCCTGTCGTGTAGGAAATTGTAACAAGAAGAGGAAACAGCACAGCATGAACGATCTCTCGTGATAAAGATCTGGTGAGCGGGGGAAGTGGAGCACGTATGATGATTCCTGTTACAGGACGTGGCCCTCCTCCTCCTCCCCGTCAGGTAGTGTACTCAGGGCTTTGGCTGAAATGTGCTGGAATTTGGTTAAACTCAGAAATAATTTTACCTTTTTTGCTTACTTCACCAAGTGAATGGGAACTCTTTATGTTATAGCTACAGTAAGGCATTTGAGGCCGAAGTTGTCTGATTCCAGTAAAGCCCCCAGGGTCCCTTGGACCTGACCTGGAAGGAATCATTGCCATGTCTCTCCAAGATCACCATCTGTACCATACCTCTTGCATAACAAACGCTTTATTTTTCGAGTCTTGGTGAGGAAACTACCAGCACTATCCTGTTCTGGCACAATTGCCAGAGCCAGGTGACAAGTAGGGCTGCAAACAGATTCTGTTGAAGCTCTTCTTGTGGAAAGCTCTAGAAGTTTTAAAGCCACGGTTGTTATTGTAAGGCTTGAATGGGCTTATGATATTTGGACATGTCATCTAAGGGATGATGACAGTTAGTTAAATGACCTCAAATATAAAGAAATAAATTGTTAGTCCTGTTAGTGCAATCTGCTGTGTACCTCTGCCATGGAGGCTTGGTTTTTGTGTCACTTCATGATTAGCTTCTGCTTCTACCTAGAGGCAAACCCAGAGATCAAGACAAGAGTGATAGAGATCTACTTATGCCCATTTGTACCATAACCTTACTTCACACAGTAATGCACAGATGCTGAGTCTCAGAGGGTGGAGTGAAATATTGTGGTCTCCGAAGATACCATCCTCTTCAGAGGCACTGGCTAGATTGAACGTAGGCTCAGCTGTGTGGATTCATAGACAGTATTTCCTCCTCTGATGAGGATGCCAACCAGGTTACAAGCAGGATGGTCTTGCCCAAGCCACCAGGTATTGGGTTTTCTGCTGTGATTTTGAGGGATGATGAATTGCAAAGCAGCAGTAGAGCTTTCTTTCGGTTTCTTTCTTTTGGGGTCTTTTTTAGCCCCTATACAGGCACGAGAAAGCAAGTTAAGGAGAGGAGAAAAGCAGTCACATTTTGCATAGCTTACAAAGCAGCCATCAGTGTTTTATAACTGAGAACTGCTCATGGAGATTGGGTGGGTTTTGCTAATTCGTTGGGGGATGAGGCATCGTTGCCATGATGGCATGGCAATGTCATGAAAGGCATTGGGGAAAGCAAAGAGCAAGGGGAAAAACCTGGAGAAAAACCTCATCTGTTGTATTTGGAAAATGTTGGTATTTGTGCAGAGATGCAGGTGCCAGCCAGGAGCCCATCTTGGTTTGAGGGGAGTTTTGACATGAATAAGGTCATTCTAAAATTTTGCTGGCAAAAAAATATAAAAGATGAAGAAAGCAAATCTACCACCTTCCCTCTCCATGCAAGTTTTTACCTAGCTCAGATAATAAGTCAGAAGCATGGAAACAAAAAAGAGAGAGAGAATAATATTTATTGCAGTCTGTCTGCTGGGGAGATTTATTGTGCAAGTAGGATGAGGCCCATCTTCACCCTGCACCTGCTCAGGCTGCCTTGCCAGGTGGAGACATCAAATCCTGGCAGCTTGTGGTTGATCTCCCCAGTGCCCTGAAGCATACTCTGGTCCTGTGGTTTGTGTTTCCCCATCACACCCCAGCAAACATCACTGCTGCAGGGCAAAAAAAAAGGATGAAATCACCTGCCTGGCCCCTGGGAGCTAGGCTGCACAAGGATTGGGATTATAGAAAGGGGCACTTCTGGTGGTATCTTTCTGTGTATTCAGCATGCATCAAAATACCTAGAAAAATAATTTTGCAGGTTCTATCAGAATAGTTTGTGGTTGGCTTTAACCATTGCTTTATCTTCTTGTATCTGTGGGGACAGAAATGTGCAACATTTTTAAAGGTCTGGACATTTAAAAGATGTTCCTGTTCCATTCACCACAGAAGGAAGAAAAAAACCCAAACAAATGTCTAATTGATGCCTGTTGGTTTGCATCCTTCCACGCTTTTTTCTCTCCTTGTTGCTGGCTACCCAGTGTTTTTCCCCACCTGTGGAGCTGCTAGCGAGAAGGCAAAAAAGGAAATGGAACTCTGATGCAGTATTTCTCAGTTACATCTACACTTTGCTGCGTGGAGATGAAAAGGGAAAACTCAAATCCAAGCCTGAGCTGTTCCAGTTTCAGAAATCCAAATACAATTCTAGCCCCCTGCAATCACTTTAGGGCAGAAACTGTCTTGCTGTGTGTGTGGAGAGCAAAGATACAATACTTTTTTTCATCATACTATGGGAACTCCTTACATTATGCTGTCCTACTCGTCAAGCAGCTGGTTTGAACATCCATGTGATTTATCTTCTTAAAAAAAAAAAAAACCAAAAAAAAAAAAAAAAACCACCCACCTCTTTCCAAAAAGAAAAAGCTTCCTTTTAGCTCCTTCAGGCACCTTTTTGGCAAGGGCCTGTTTTCGGTCAATAAGCTGCCTCTGGTTTCAGGTGGCAGCTTGTCAGGCAGGATTTTAACTTGGGTTTTGGTTTTGGTTGTTTTTTTGTTGTTTTTTCCCCGCCATGGATGAATGACTGGCTTAATTCAGGAATTCTAAAATTATTATTATTCTCTCTGAGCATGAGAAACACACCTGTAATTTCTCACGGAATATGCTTTGTGGCAGAAAAATCGCATTCCCTCCCGCGCCGATGCGTGAAATGTATCCTTATGTAAAGAGCAGCTTAGCTCATCTGTTCATTGCTCCATCAGCCTGGCTTGTAAATGCTCAGCGTGTTTGTTTGTGTGCTGGTGGTTAATGCTCATTAAGCCGAGAGACTAATAGCACTGCCTGCAGCCAAGCAAAGTGGAAGGCAGTTGCCTTACGAATTTCCCCAGCTTGATTTGGCAAGTGCAGGCGGTTCTTAACCTGCGGCACTCATGCTGCTCCTCTTGCCAGTGTCGCCTGTGCATGCCTGTGCCAGGGCCTGGGGTGGCTTTATGGACAGAATCTCCCTGCACAAACAGCACTGATGACTGGTGTGGGACGAGGGACAGTGATAGAGCCATCCTGGCAGGCTCATTCATAGAATCATGGAATTCTTTTGGTTGGAAAAGACCTCTAAGGTTATTGAGCCCAACCTTCAGTCTAACACCACTGTGGCCATTAAGCCATGTCCCAAAGTGCTATGTCTACATGATTTCTGAGCATCTTCAGGGACAGTGTCTCTACCACCTTCCTGGGGAACCTATTCCAATGCCTGACCCACCTTTCTGTAATTTTTTTCCCCCCTAATATCCTATTTAAACCTTCCCTGGCACAACTTCAGGCCATTTGCTCTCTTTCTATCACTCGATACTGGGGAGAAGAAAGACTGCCACCTCACTACAATCTCGTTTCAGGTAATTGTGGAGAGCAATAAGGTCTCCCCTCAGCCTCATCTGGACTGAACGATCCTAGTTCCCTCAGCCACTCCTCACGAGACTCGTTGCTGGACTCTTCACCAGCTTGGTCGACCTTCTCTCTGGACACGATCCATCACGTCGCTGGTCTTGTAGTAAGGGGCCCAAAACTGAAGACAGTACTTGAGGTGTGGCCTCACCATTGCTGAGTACAGGGGAACAATCCCTTCCCTACTCCTCCTGGCCACACAACTCCTGATGGCTAGAATGCTCTTGGCCTTCTTGGCCACCTGAGCACACTGCTGGCTCAAATTCAGCTGGCTGTCAACCAGCACCCCCAGGTCCTTTTCTGCCTGTCAGCTTTTCCACCTGCATGTCTTGTCTTTGCTGGGCTGTGGTCACTTCTCCTGTCTGCTGCTCTTTCTAGGCATCCTCTGCTTCATTTTCTTCAGGCTTTTCTGTCTAATTTCTCCTCCAGATTCTTCTGTGCTCATGGGTATTGTTTATGTGTGACAGCGAATGGGAAACTGAGGCATCTGTCTGTAAAGCATGCCATGTGAAATCCGTCAACGAGGGCATAGTGCTGAGAAGTAGTGCGGTGCTGTGAGAAAATATCACCAGGCTAACAGGTCAGAGGAAGATCAGAGTGCTGACAATTCTGCTCTCTCCGATGGGAGAGATGGGTCAGGGTTGAGAAATCTGACATAGCACCAAAGACAATATTGGTTTCCCCAACCTACTGGCATCCCATGCACTTACAGAATATGTTCAGTTTAGGAAGAAAGATGAGAAGCACTTTGGTTTTGTTCTGAGATTTGATTCTCAGGAATAAACCACTCTTAGGTACCCAGAACAGGTTTTCGCTTAAAAAAAAAAAAAAAGTATCTGCAAAGTTGTGAGGTCCATTGAGCTGACCCATTGCTGTGTCAGTAAGCATGAGAAAGGCTACTATGAGAGGTGTCCACAGAGACAACGCCCAGGGGATGTGCCTTATTGAAGACATAGGGTCCCAGCTCTGACAGCTACAAAATCACCTTGTCAGCTGTGCTGGGTGGATGAAATGTAGAACAGACCCTGCAAGGAAGTGAATGTGTTAGATGATTATCAAGGAGCTGAAAGGTAAAATGTAGTGTGAAGCATGATGCTCATTGCATATCTGAAGGCTTCCTGAGGGGTGCTGGGGACATGGCTGCAGAAGAGCCTGGGCAAGAGCTGGCAGCAGGATGCCACAGGGTATTTGGTAAGCTGTGGATGTAATGTACAAAAGTGTCTATGGAATTGGGCACCAGAGTCCCACTCTTTGTATGACACCTTTGTGCTTCTCAGAGGTCTGCAAAGGTTAACATAATTTGTCTAACTGATGAGTGCTTGTGTTCAAATCATGAATAACACCAGATAACTTCAAGTCTCCCTGGGTGATAGTGGCTCTGTAGTAAAAAGTTACATTTTCTCATGGCTGAGTCAGTCTGAGTGACAATTTCACTCTTTCCCTCTCCTGAAGGGGTGCGTCTGGTCTTCAGACACTGGTTGAAATTAGCTCTCATGTGTTTGGTGAAATTACTTCAATCAGTGAGATATTGCATCAAAACTTTTGCTCATACCTTCCTCCTTTTCATTTTTGGAAGGAGAATTATCCTGTTCCAATTCTTAATCTGAAAGATTGAACTGCCATATTGAGGAGTGAATCTCAAGCATGAAGAAATCCCATGAGTGCAAAATAATGGAGAGGGGAGGTGAAAGGTATCTTTATCCTCATTATTCCTTCACTGAAGGTTTCCCAGTGCTTTTGTTAAACTGGGTCAACTGCCTCTTGCTGAAATGCTAAAAAGGTCTTGTCTTGAGACATGCAACTCTTCCTACAGAAAAGCCCAGGGAACATCTCCATACACTCCAAGCTCGGGTTTCTGCTATGAGACCAGACTTCTGGGAGCTCTAGTAAGTCTTGAGGCTGCAGGCCTTCAGCCTCTTTCTCAAGACTCTAACCCAGTGAAAGCGTGATCATGGCCTCTGAGAGCCTTTGGACTCATATGTATCTAGAAGTGCATCCATAAGGGTTGGTGTACTAAATACAAATTAGCATAGTGCTCATTCTGGAATAAGAGTTGATTTATTTTAACTTAATACATTTTCTTATTCTGGCTTAAGAGCATCCAGAAAAGCTCTTCTAGTCAATTTTCAAGTGTCAACAAGCTGTTTTTCTTGGTCTGACAAACTCATCTTTGAAATGGGAATAACTTAGTCTCCCATATGGTGTTGAAAGCTACTTCATAGCGGAAATATCCTGTATATTCATACAACATTTTAGAGGAGCAGGTGGAAATTATCTGGCAATTAAAGTTAGTGCTATGGAGCTAGGACTTGGAATGACATAGTCAATCTATTCAAAGTTCACATCTCCCACTGTCAGCAGTTGGTTACGTGACTGTTCTTCATGCTGCTCCTCATGGGAGGGAGAAAAGCTCTTGAAGAGATGGCAAAAGATTTCAGCTGATTTCTGATAACTGCATTTGAGCAGATGATTAAATTTATCTGAAAGGAAACAGTTAAAAGAAACACTTTTGCAGTTGTACCTCTGTTCCGCAGACTTTTTAGGGTATTAACAGTGAAAAGTAGTTTTCTGTGAATTCAGGAAGTGGCCTCCAATAAAGTTTACAAAACTTCACAGAAAAACAGGTGTGAAAGGTCAAGACTCTCCTCAGCCATTCATGTCGAATTTTATCTGGAGCAGTAGATTTCTATACTCACTTAAAATAAGCAGGTCTGACCAGTGATATAGGATGGCTGTCATCAACCTGAATAGGAAACGTTCTTGTTCATCACCCTCTTGCAGCAGCAGCAGGTGTATCAGTCACCATTTTTCAGAACTGGGCTGTGTTTTTGTGACTCTTCTTAGCTGATGTTAGATCACCAATGAAACATTTTTCTCCGTTGTAGAAATGGCAATCTTCAGGATTTTTGTTTCTTTGTTTCTCTGTCTTTTTCCAGTTTACGCAGAACTAATTCTCATGTCTTCCTGATAGGGTTTTTGCAGGCTTTCCAGATTAACTTGATTGGAAGCCTCAAAACACTATTTCAGTTCCAGAGTGCATGACTTGTAGGGAGGAATAAGCCTGTACAAACAGCTGGTTTGACTGGAAAATGGTCTACAGTCTTTTTCCAAATACATTAAAAAAATGAAGCACAACACTCCAGTGAGACCCCCATCAATGGACAGGATGACTTGCTACCTGTCTCTTGTAGACACTGCTGCTGTTTAAATTTCTCCCTGATGTTATGGTGAGGAGCGTCATGGCATTCCTGTGAAAATACTGATGTGCAGTGAGAATCCCAGAGAGCATCCTCAGCAGTGCAGGTGTTCTTCTGCTCCTGACAAGACAGAAGCAAAGCCGCATGGCTGGTGGGAATGGAGGGGGTGCCATGGGGTGGCAGCCGTAGTGATCGTGCAAGCTGTACTGATGGAGAGGCATACTTCAGGGTGAGCCACGAGGTTTTCCAATAGCATCTGGAGAATGTTGTTCTAAATATGTGAGACTGCATATTCACTTCACTCCAGGAGTAGTAAAAATGGGTATGAGCAACCCAAGTGAGACCAGTTGTCTAGGGAGCAGATGTTCAGGTGGAATCCTTGAGCTATTTAAGGCCTGACCTTGAATAGCTCAGGCAACTGAGGGTTGTCTCCATCCCACTGGGGCCAGAAGGTTATTGGGGAATTCAGCATTTGGCATGAGCAGTCTTGGAAGAAGAAAGGGTAGTTTAGATGGCTTAAAATTACAGTAATGAAAATTAAAATGGTTCATGATGGATCTCAGCTAGAAGCACGTGCATTGTAAACACAGGGTGGTTTTCTATTGCAACCTGTGTAAGGGTTTGCTAATACCCCTGATTTATTACAGAAACTAAAAGAAATAGCTTTGCGTAGCAGAATAAACATGCATTTGATTTGGTTCCAGGTATGACAATAGCTAAGAGCCATCAAAACTAGAAAGAACATAGCTGCCAACAGTCCTGTCTCACTCAGATGATCCTGATTTTCTGCTTGCTCCGTCAAACCCTACTCCCTTGTTCCTTTCTGATGGAGCTGAGGACAGAATTTCCCTCTGAGCGCAGCTCTTGTTCCTATCAGCTTTAACCATGTTTTCACTGTAGGGTATGAAGAGCCTTGGAAAGAAAACTCTTGCTGCATTCCTCTGCATCACTGGCAAGAAATGTGGGTACCAAACAAAGGACATACGGCATGAAAAGAGGTTTGACCGCTAAGGTTCAGAGGATGCCAGCAGACAGTAGCAGCACATCTAAGACAATATTCAAGAAGGCATTTTTGAAGTAAAAAGACTTGCCATTGGAAGTTGCCAAAGGAATACTGCCACCTGCTTCTGACTACAGCAACTGGGAATGCTGGACCAACTCTTTCTTCCCCTTCTCCTTGAAATGGACAGTGAGAGACCAGGTAAGTCAGCACTTTTTTTTGGCAAGAAAATGTCTGTGCTGGGAAAATCAGTGTGTGTGGAATGGGAGGATGGATGCTAAGAATGTTTACTCTTAGCCGGAAATTAAGNTTTTTTTTCCTTTTTTCTTCTGATAGGTAAAATTGGATTTTGAACAATGTTGTAGATCTGAAGCTAGTCATATATGTAATTAATGTTTATGAAGTATAGAGGAGGCTTCAGGTCATTCTTTGAGGGTGAAAAGAAAATCACAAATTGGAGCACCCCAATTAAAATATTTTCTTGGCTGCTGCTTTTGCTCTTGTGCTGTGAATTTCCATTCTTTGCCAGGAAATTATGAATAAAAGCTGTCCTGAAGGCAAATAACTTTTAAGTAGTAAATAACACTGCAGTAAGAGCGTAGGGTATATGGCATGTATAAGCTGGACACCACCTGTACGGGAAGGATAATATTGAAACTTTGAACATGCAGCCTGTGCTTTGGCAGGACAAGGTGAGGGGTTTTTTCCCCTGGTTTAAGGAATTTGATCTTGAACTGAATAACACAGCCTTGAAGAGGCCGCAGTGGTGACATCGGCCTTTCAGGAGTCTGCAGGTGTGTAACTCAGTACTTTTTGTACCAAATAATATTTCTTCACAGTTTCTTCATGGAGTAAGAGTCAAAAATGCTGCACTCAAGTGTGGTAATATTGATTAGGAAAACTGAAGAGAGCTTTGCTTTGAAATTCTCTCTCCTCATTACAACATGCATCTGAAGGCGCATGTCATAACTGCCCTTACTGTCAGTTGTAAGCTACATTTAGTTATAAGTAGGTATAATCTATGTGGATACTCTAAAAACTGTAGAGGTGGAGAGAATGAAATGTGTCAGGAGAGTTTGGGCAGAGAAAGAAGACCATACTTAGGGACACATCTCCCCTACTATGCCCACATATGCAGGAAAGGAAGAGCAGACATAAAGAGAATCCCTTGCTGGGTGTAAGGCAGGGAGCATCAGGGTGCTACCGTTGTGGGCCCAGTGATAGTGCCCAGCTCTAGTAAATGTTCACACATTTACTATTACTTGAAGTAATGGTCTGCTTTTGAGAGAGTTTTTCATGTCAGTGCAGAGTATAAAGGCCGATGGCTTTCATTTGTAAGGAGAAAAGCAGTGCATGCGTTTGTCAACTGCTGCTGACAAAGAGGCAGGAGGACAAGATGTGTCAGTTCGGATGGTGAACCCTTTTCAAGACTATTCTGCTTCAGCCAGCAGTTTCTGTAGCTTTACAGCCAATGTTTAGTGTGTAGATAGGCCAGAATTTCTTCCCTTCTCACCCAGAGGAGAAATCTGTCATATTCACAGCGAAGTCCATCAGTCTCAAGGTCTTTGCCCCTCCAAAAATGCTTGTACTGCAGTCACCTGCCCTATGCTAAGCATGTGGCTCTGGTACTCCTCAGCCCCTTCGTTCGTGTTCCTCCACACCTTCTTAAGAGGCTTCAGATTTGAGATGCAGGTCTCTTTTCCCCTCTCCTCCTTTCTTATTGTGGAGTCATCTCAATCCAACCCTGGAGCCTGAGGTGACACTGAAGTTGGCAGAGGGAGAGTGACCTCATGTACCCATAGCAAGGCAAGCCCAGACAGCCTGGGTCGAATTCAACTGTCTGGCAAACCTGAAGCATCCCCAGTGCCCCACTTTGCTGGCTTGCAGGGCAGAGGGGAGGGAGAGATGATGAATGAGTCACAAAAATGTTGTTCTCTGTGCACAGTGCCACAGGGCTCCAGAGCAGGTCTGAAACCATAACTCCTCAGTATGTGCGTGCTGTCTCTCCCAAGGCTGGGAGTAGCTCTCTTGCTGCCTGACAGCCCAAAAGCAGCTGAGGAAGCTGGTGTAGTCACAGTCAGTATTTTATGACATGTCAGGAAAGGCCCATGATAAGAGACACATGGACTGTCCAGCTTGTTTCCAGTATTTTGCCCATCTCTATTCTTAGAAACACAGTCCAGACAGGTGCAGAATCCTCTTCTGAGCTTGCAGAAACAAGCTTACAAGCTCAGGTCCTTCATGGATCCTCTCAGATGCTTGTCATTGATCTTGAAGATACGAATTGGCAGAAACTGAGAAGATTTATGTTTTTCTGAGGTTAAAAGTCATGTTTTGTCAGCAGCAGCCTCAACTCTTGATTTAAGACAGGTTTCATCTGAACAGTATCTGACACACAGCTTGGTACTTGCTAAATCAGAAGTGAAGATTCTTTGGATCAAAACAGAATTCCCTTGTACAGAGACATTATAGCCTAGTTTTCTTCTGTAGGATGCTGAATAGAAAGTGCTGTTTGAAAATGGTCTAGTGGGAAGCATCCATGGATGCTGGCAGCAGCTCTCTCTGCTATCTGCCTATGGGATGCAGACAGTCTTGTTTGGGTTCTAAACCTGTATGTTAGCTTAAAGACTGATATTTCCTCAAGCTGTTATGTTTGTAACTCATATTGCCCAGGGATCATGGTGCAAGTGTGATCTGTTTTTTTGCAAGATGAGCACAGTCAGGCCATCTGTGGATCCGGCTATGCTCTGGACTGAGTGGCCACAGTGTTCATTCCCAAATATCACTATCTCATGAGCTCATTTAGGTTTCATAGGTTACAGTCCATGTTACACAAAGACCACAAGTCAGGCATAGAATCTAACCATGTTTTTAAGGAGAATTCCCTGAGGGTTGCAGTTCACACTTGACATTACTTACTAATATTTCTTTTCAACTGCATCTCATCAGCTCAAAGAGGAGATTCTTAATGCAGAAAAAGTCAAATTCCAGTGCATCAGCACTGGATCTGACCCAGATTTCTAGCCAGAAACTCTGATCAGTGTGAAGTAGCTACTCTGAAGCTCTTGCTCTCCAATTAGGGAGATGTCAGTGAGCACACAGCTAAGCAGCAGTCTGGTAAACATAGGGATGTTTTTATTAAACAGCTTTGGGATTCAAAATTATTTATACTGACCTTGTTTTCCAACTCTTTAGAGGCCCAAGGAGAAATCTCGAGATGCTGTAAGAAGTAAGGCTCCTTCATTATACTGCTTCCCATCTGTTGGGTTAGTTTTTAGGATCTATGTGTATTCATCTCTCTGGGAGCAATAGGGATTTCACAGGCAAGAAAACACATGAATGAAACTTTGTTTATCAATGAAGGGTCTAAGAGAGCTTTCATGTGTCATATGGATACAAACCTGATGACATGTGTGTGGGCTGCTGGGATGTGAGCAAGCTCAGATTAGTTCCATGCTATATTGCAGTGTGCAACCTGTAACTGCTGTACCCAGAAGGACAGAGGGATGATGGGGTATGAAGTGAGGCCTCAGGTTCATGTGCAAAGAAATCAAAGCCTTTGGATTGCAAGAGGAAGGAGGTGAGGTAACCTCTCTCCTCAGCATCTGTAATGGTAATTTCCTTAAGACAGGAAGGACATTGAAGTGCTGGAGTATGTCCAAAGAAGGACAACAAAGCTGGTGAAAGGTCTAGAGAACAAGTCTTAAGAGGAGCAGCTGAGGGAACTGGGGTTGTTTAGTCTGGAGAAAAGGAGGCTCAGGGGAGACCTTAGCACTCTCTACACCTACCTGAAAGGAGGTTGTAGAGAGGTGGGGGTTGTTCCATTCAATGAAGTAACAAGTGATAGAACAAGAGGAAGTGGCCTTAGGTTGTGCCAAGGGAAGTTTAGGTTGGATATTAGGAAGAATTTCTTCACTGAAAGGGTTATCAGGCATTGGAATAGCTTGCCCAGGTAGATGATAGGGTCCCCATCCCTGGAGGTATTTAAGAGTCATGTATTTGTAGTGCTTAGGTGTATGATTTAGCCAAGGAATTGTCAGTGTTAGGCTAGNAAGGAGGTTGTAGAGAGGTGGGGGTTGTTCCATTCAATGAAGTAACAAGTGATAGAACAAGAGGAAGTGGCCTTAGGTTGTGCCAAGGGAAGTTTAGGTTGGATATTAGGAAGAATTTCTTCACTGAAAGGGTTATCAGGCATTGGAATAGCTTGCCCAGGTAGATGATAGGGTCCCCATCCCTGGAGGTATTTAAGAGTCATGTATTTGTAGTGCTTAGGTGTATGATTTAGCCAAGGAATTGTCAGTGTTAGGCTAGTGGTTGGACTCAACGACCTTAAAGGTCTTTTCCAATCTAGGCAATTCTCTTATTCTGTGATTTTCCCAAGCACTTAAGAGACCTCAAGTCCTACAATAACTTAGGGAGATATGTTTCTTTCTTCTTCAGTGTCTGGTGAAATTTTCAGTGGGTTAAAGAAAGGGCAGCCACCATGTCTGAAATGCAGAGCACCACATGTCACCACGGTGGAGGAAGCCAGCTCCCAAGGAGCATCAGCCGGGTAGAAGACAGTGAGACTTCCCAGACCTGTTGTGGCAGTAAGTGAGGCTTCTCAGAGAGGTAAAGTGTCACCAGGCTTGACAAGCGAGCACCTGGCAGTTCATGTTCATTTTAATGGAACTATTTATTACCTTTTGGAAAGTCTAATTAGAAGTGAAACCACCCACTTGACGTATGGTTTATTTGCCCCATGTAATTAAAATCTGCCTTGGAGAGAAGTGCTGCAGCAAGCACAGGTGGGATCCCAGTGAAATCCTACACCCAAAATGCCTGCTCAGGTCCTGTGCAGACCAGGCAAAAGAAAGATGGAATAAAAATACATCATGCTGGCAGCAGGAAACAAGTGGAAAGATTTCCTATTACACCTAGCATGCTTTTCCTCACTGCCATCCCCCAGTGAATTGAGGCAGGAGTGGGACAGTGCTGCACACATGAGGTAATCCTCAGGCTGTACTCAGAGCTGACAAACACAGAATGAGTTTTTACCATGCTTCTGCAGAGGCCTCACATAGGTGTTTACCTCTTGCCCTGCCTGGTGGTCTTTCAGGTTTGTTCTTATGATTTCAGAAAGCTCTGTCAGTCTTTTGCAAATTGGAGATGATCTCTGTGGCACTTTTGCCCAGTGCTGGTGTTCAGCGGGCTAAAACATGCTCAGAAGTCAAATTTGTTTTTGCTTATTTTTTTTTTTTTTTTTTTTTTTTCTTCTGCAGAGACAAGGAGGCACAATTGCAAAACCTTCCTTTGGAAGGAAAGCAGCTCCAGCTGTGGTTTAGGTCCGGCTCTAAACCTTGCAGTAGTTATGAAGCATGTTGTCTTTACAAGCTGAGTAAGCTGTCAGGCACTGAGTAGCAACAGGTCAAATCCACTGAAATCTGGTTGCTGGAGGCTGTGCTGCCATCATTGCCCGTGTCTGTGCACTGCAGTAGTGGTGTTCTTGATCTCTTTTACAGAAGGACCTTGAAATTGAGGTTACTCCTGAGTCCTTTAGAAATACACTTGTTTAAGTTAGGAAGTGGCGACTTAAAAGAAGTCATAGGCATCCCATTCTGGAGCATTTCTTACTCAATCTGGAACACGTTAATGTGAGTTTAAACAAGCAGTGAAACACATGGTGTGGAGCTATGCTCAGGGACATGGAGCCTATCTCCATCAGCCCTGTCCTCCACAGCTTGTAGCTGCCTGGGCCTAAATGCTGTGGTGTTCCTCTGACAACAGGGCCCAACACTAAAACAAACTAATTTTTATTCAAGTATTGCCCTCACAGGGTTTTTGTGCTGTGCCATCAGTGTCTGATGTTACTCCTAACACCTGGCTTCAGAGCATGGAGAACTTCTGTTCCTGTTGGAAAGCATGGGCCTTGTCTTCAGCTGCAGCTCCCAGTCCAGTGCTCTGCATTGCTCCTGACTCAGCTTATCCCCAGCCACTTATTCTGGCCCTCCCAGGGCCTGCTAAGATGCACCCAAGTCTCTTCTGGACACCTAGGTGCAATCAGGGCATAACCCTACATCACTGTGCCTGAGTGAAAACCTTGAGAGAACAGGAGAAACTTATCCATTCTTCAGTAGTTCATCAGTTTTGAGGCGGTGTTGAGCTTCGCTGAAGAGCAAGCTGTTTGTCATCTCTTAATCGTTAAGGTGTGTGCCCACCTTCATAGAGGCAAAGCAGTCACAGCATCTCCTCCTTCAGTACCAAGCTGTGTTCAGCCTTTTCCATGGCTTCTACCAGTTCTCTGCACCCAGGTTGCTCTAGACTAAAGCAAAAATTGGAAGGAGGTGCCGTCACTGAGCTGGTGAGTAAGGGAGAGCTCTGCAAAGCTGCCGTAGCGAAGTGGGGGGAGCTTTCCTTCTGCTCGCTGCAGAGCTGGGCAATTTGGCACCCCCCATTTATTAACCCTTGCTCTCACACCTGTTCTCACTCTCGCACCTCCAGAGCTCCAGAGCCACTTCTTGCACCTCCCACAAGTGCACATGCTTTTGCTCCAAGAGCCTCCCTGGATTTCGGACCTGTGTGTGATCAGAATGAATTAGACTTGGCTGAGGCAGGGGATTATTGCAGACCTGTCACTTCACAGTATGTTCCTGTTACAGCCCACACTCGTGTCTGCTAGTATTTTAAAGTAAACTTTAATTAGCATCTTCCAAAGAGTGTGAATAAATTGTTTTGTTGTTGTTTTAGGTTTGGTTTTGTTTTATGGAAAAGAGTGTTTACTCACCAAGGACATGTTTCCAAACTCTTCATCCACTCTACTCCTGGTTTGCTGATACCTCACTGTGTGTATTACCGTGAACCTCTGCGTGGTTCTGTTGGTGGGAGTGAGGTTGCTTGACGGTGGGGTAGGACATGCTGTGGCGGCACATGCAAGCACTGGAGTATTTTTGGGTTGTGTTGGAGCAATGCTGTCAGACTCCTGATGGCCATGTGTCACCCATTTGCTAGCAAACTATTCCAGGACAGGCTAAGTAGATCTGTGCCTGTCTTGGTTTGTTGTAGCACTTCTTTCACCTATAGTTCAATAGGCATGGCTTGGGCTCAGTGCCCTCAAGGGTCTTAAATGACTTCTGTTTGATAGTGCTGCTATCCAGCAACGCTACAGAGATCTCCACCTTATTGTAAACAACATGTCTAAGATGCTCTTTGCAAGCATGCTCTTTGAGCATATTCTCAGCCTTCACTCCAGGAAAGGTGAATCAGGAATCAGATGTGGTGCAGAGATCTGCCCATAGTAAGCAAGGGGTTGCAAAGGACATTTTGTACGTGGCTGAATTCCTGCAGAATTACTTCACTGCTGAAATTAAGTGTATTAGTATGGCGTAAAGATTTCTACCCTCCCAACCCATTTGCTAGACTGAATTTGTGAAAGTAGTGGAATAATGGGTTGGAAGGGGATGAGCTGCAGACCTGTTTGGCCTCTTTATGGGGAGAGCATTAAGGAAGGGCTGAGAAATCAGGCTGGGGCGGGGGAGTTACCTGCTAGCACTAGCATGGAGTAGGGATCCCCACCCCATACTGTCTGTTTCAGGAGGTGACGTGTGCTGTGAGGAAGGTAAACCCACTCCCTGGAATACTGGAGGCAGGCAGAAGTGAACTAGAAGCAGGGGCGGAAAGGCTAAATTTAAAGGTCTGGGTGGTAACCAACATTTTTCAGAGAAAAGAAGGTGTTGACTTGGGTGAGCTGTGAGGATTCCATTGGCTTTTGCATTGCAAGGAAATGCACTTGAGCAAATGTGCTGGTATGAAGTATTCAAGCACAGAGATTGACTCCATTTAGTTTCACCCATGCATGGCTTCAGTTCCACCCATCTTGTTTAAACATACTTGCTGGGGATAAGGCAAGGAAAATCCTGTTCTCTGCTTGTGTTTGTTCTTCCCTCTGCTCCTCCAGCAGGGACACTTGAAACACAGATGGAGCTCAAGGCGTTGGGTTTTAACAGATCCAAATCAATTTGATGTGCCCCTAAAAAAATCCCACAGTCATTTCCAGTGGCATCCACAGAGCTGCTAACAGCCGAGCATGTGCCCAGTCACTAGCTGCTGTGTGTATTGGTTGTCTCATACTGAAAACCATTCTTTTCCTGTCATGTGAAGGCTTCAACTGTGGCTTTTTTGGTAGCATCAATACCAGAGCATCTTTAGAAGGTACAGTGGGGTGCTGCATGGATTATCGACATGGGAGCAGCAAGGATGTGATTGGATTGTCATCTCATGCTTCTAAACCAGTTGTTTCCTATTTTCTGGTGAGACCTCTGTCAGTGAGAGCCACATAAAAACATCTGGGAATCAAAACACCAAATTTTCTGATACATCAGCGGTGGAAATGAGTTACTTGCTTTGTCCTCAGTCCCATCCAGGAGTTTCTCAGAAGACACGGCCCAACATTCAAACAACCTTCTGCACACTGGGAAGGACTGGAGAAAAGATGGTTCCCTTTGCTTCCCATGTGAGACAAGGCAGGTGTAAGAGAAGTGGCAGAGCATTTTGTGTTTACCGACTGGTGTCTGGCATTGTCCTCATTTGAGGGAAAGTAGTTATTTGATGACTTGCAAAAATATCAAGATGTTTCAGAAAAGGGAAGATTAGTCTAAGGCTTTATTCTGTCCCCCAAGATCTCATAGAAGTGATGCTGGGCATCAACCTCAGAAAATTCAACCTTCCATCTGGAGTGAGTGTCTCTCAAATACCAGATCAGGTCAGCCATAGCTTTGACTACCTCAGGCTTGATCACTGTTGTGGATGGAGATGTGGCCACCTTTCTGGGTCATCTGTTCCAGGTCTGTGTGTCCATCCTAGTGCATTTTTCTTCTTCTTTCCTTAATGTCCCGTCTGAACCTTATACACCACAAGATGTGGCCATTGCCCATACCTGGCACTACCAAGAAAAGTGGTCCTGTCATTATTGCATTTCTTCTTCAGATCCTGTGAGCAGGAGCTTGACTGTAGATGACAACACCAATTTCCTGGTTTTGTTTGGTTTGTGTACATCTTTGCATTGCTGTTAAAGGGGAAAGCAGATCTCTGTGGCCATGACCTCCCCAGACAGGGAAGAGCTGCTCCAAATAAATGGCAAGGATGGAAACGTCCAAGCCAGGCAAGTCCACAGGGCAAATTATTTCTTTGAAGAAGTGCTGATTTTCTTTCTTCAGTGGCTTATTCAACTGAAAATGAAGACAGATGATGAATTCAGGAGCCATGAACATCAATCACCTGTATAAAGGACAGTAAGGTTCTGAACTCTAATCACAAGAGACTCCAATACAAGTTCCCAGTCTTCCCTGTTACTTTCCCCCTCTTCTGACTCACTATGTATGGTTACTGCTTGTTGCTCCATTCTGGGTGAAGCAGAGCATTCAACACATTGCTCATCTCTCCTGTGACCTCTCCAGCGCCGCACCTTTGTTGGATGACAGCAAGAAAAACAGTACAGAGAATTCCCAAAAGGGTGAGGACTCCTTAATCCCTTCAGAAAACCAACCTGATACTTCATGGGTGGGTCTCTGCAAGTCTCAGAGTAAATTAACATCTCCTTCCTCATCCACAGCCCTCTGCATTTCTGATCACACTAAATGCAAGTGCCAATCCCAAGTGCCTCTGGCCAGTCTGTCAGCTTATTCATAAAGGTAGTGCTTCATGGATACAAGAGTCCTACTCTCTTAAAATCTCATCCATTTTTCTTTTTCCTAGTTCCATATATGTAATGCGGCTGTGTAATCATGGATCAAATTGTCTGCCTAGCAGCCAGGGAGATAGTCCCCTCATCACCACTGGCTTAGATCAGTTGGCAGTTTCTGCTTCCTCAGTGACCTCTCTCAATGTTTTTCAGAACTCTGTTTCTCTTTGGGCTGAATCCTTTATTTATTTAGCACCTTTTTTCCTTCCTGTATTTTGTACAGTCACATCACCAGGGCGTAGAGACTCCCTATGGTCAATAATATATAATCATAGAATCATTAAGGTTGGAAAAGGTCTTTAAGATCATTGAGTCCAACCATAACTCAACTACCATGACCACTTATCCATATGCTGAAGTGCCACATCTGCATGTGTCTTGAACACCTCCAGGGATGATGACTCTACCACCTCCCTGGGCAGCTTGTTCCAATGCCCCACCACTCTTTAGGTAAAGAAATTTGTTAGATGTTAACCCTTGAGGCGTTGGAGAATTTGCCTCCATTTTTAGAGAAAGAAGCTGAAATAAGTCAACTGTCTAGGTTACACAACAGACTGTAGATGAGACAAGACTGATGAACCCCATTCCTGTCTACTCAGACTGTCCTTTCCATTTGGTGCTCCAAGAGAGGCATGATCTATAGGGCAGGCCTCAGCTCACAATCGTTGTGTTAAAAATTCTTGAACCTTTCCTGCCTTTCTCTAGATTTGTAAGTTTGTGCCTTGTCAAGTGAGAACACAGCAAACTAACACTTTGTTCTACAGCTTCACCGCAGGGATGATTCACATGGACTGCTGATGGCATCTGACACTGGGGATTGGCTGCTTTTCTGGAAATAGTCAGCCTTTTGTGGATATCTGGTCATTAGATGATGAATTTTTGTTTGCTCTCACCTGAACTTAATTCAGACTCAGGTGCCACACATCTCCATTAATCCTCTTAGCCCTGATTTGGTTGCACCCTCTTACCTGAAAGAAAGGAATTTGATAATGCACTGATGAAATGAGTTGCAGTGATCTGACACTCAAACCCAGACAAACAAAACTCTTGACTTGCTGGGAGAAAAACCACATCAATTACACTGTCACCTGTATTTACCTTGCACAGTCCTGAACCATCCCAAGGCTGAAACATGTGCTGTCAATGTCTGGGGCAATGCCTCTGTGGTTAAGGATGTGCCCAGGCTGCTGGGATGGAGAGAGGACACAGCACACAGAGGCACAGAGGTGCATCTGGAGCTGAACAAGGCTGCAGGGACACTGAAGAGCAAAGTCTGCAACGCACAAACACCACGAAGTTCAGCAAAGCACATTTTGCAAATCTGGGATGGGGCGCATGAAGAAAGAACCTGCTGGAAAGGAGGTGTTTCCTGAGTTCCTGAAAAACGAGGCACTGCCTGCATTCCTGTGCCATGAGGAGTCCAGAAATGCTCACTTTAGTTCTTGCTTATGTCCAGCACTCCTCAGTGGGGCAGTGCTCTCCTCTCCGGATACCGGGCTTAGAATGGAACCTTCACTGCTTGCAGTACACATGCAGGAGAGCAGGGGGGAAGCGCCCTGCTCAAGCTCTGGGCTTACTTTTGTCTCTTTCCCCGGCGCTGCTGTGCCTCTCTTCCCTAAGCTCAGAAATGTGCCGTCCCAGCTCTCCAGAGCGGCTGTCCTCCCGAGGCTGGCGAGCAGCGAATAAAGAGGGTCTTGTTTTGTTGTCGTCTACCTCTGCACGTTCCATGGGGAAAATTAAAACAGACACATGAGCGGATTAGGTGTCAGAAAACGTTAATTATGGCTTATAAAATTACCAACTCAGTGGCTTACGAATGGAAATGTGCAGAGGAACCCTGTATCAGCGTAGTCTCCAGCTTATTCCTGAAAGCCTCGTCTCCAAAGAAAGGGGAAATGAGCAAGCCCACCGGAGCAGCCCTCTATAGCTGTGGAAGATGCAGGCACTCCAGATCCCATCATGTGATGTACTAAGTGATGTGGTAGGAGCTCTGGGCATGAGCTGCTGCTGGTGGTGGTGGAAGAGTGGGACGTTACACATTTCTCATTTGCAGCATGTGCAGGTCCATGGTATTGTGAAGGCTGTTAATTTAAAGAGGAGGCTCATTCTGTAATGAATTTCTGTTTTGAAAGTGTCATATTTGTACAGTCATGTAATTGCCAGGGTGCAGCTGCAGCCTTGCAAGCACCATAGGTATGAACCATAGCAGCAGTAATCGGGCTGGCAGTGTATTGTAGGCAGGCCATAGCAGCAAGATTCCTTCATTTTATATTAATGGTTCTTTACTTTTTACAGAAGAATTTATTTGCAGTGAGGGTGGTGAGACACTGGAATTTGTTGCCCAGAGAAGTTGTGGACACCTCATCCCTGGAAGTGTTTAAGATGAGGCTGGATGAAGCTTTGAGCCACTTGGTGTAGTGGCAGGTGTCCCTGCCTAGGGCAGGAGGATGCAACTAGGTGGCCTTTAAGGTCCCTTCCAAATCAAGTCATTCTGTAACTCTGTGATTATACGTCTGGTTCCCTGGGAGAAGCGTGTACCCTATGCTTCACAGCAGCCTATCTCCTGTAAGATAGCAAAAGATATTCTGCTATCCATTACACAGATCCTCTCTGCCCACTCAGAGCTCTGTGGAGCACTAATGTGGTTTCTGTCATGTTTTTGCTGAGCAGTGGGGATCGATGCTGTGCTTCACGCCACCACAGTGCTTGGAGGCTGTGCCTACATGTCCAGTGCTTCAAGAAATTCAGACAGAGGACTTTACCCCTCCAAATTTAGGATTTGATGGTTTAATGGTTATGGTTTAATGATACATGATGATTTAACACTATTCACATTTAAAAATTTTCCATGCAATGCATAGATGACAGCAAATACATTTTGCTTTCGGTTTTGAGCATAGTATGTTTTACAGCACAACTTCTGTATGTTTGTGGCCTATATGACGAAGGTTGTCCCCAGAGCCCTTTGCCAAGGCATGGCAAGGTGGAGATGTGACTCTCCAGTAGACAATTACTTGCATATCAAAAGTTATTGGGAATTTTTGATGGATTTTGTGTGCATGCAAAATGCACACACACATAGATAGGAATTTGCAGAGGTTTTTTTTTCCCCAGCAATCTCCTTAAACCTTTCAAAGAAGTGTTTCAGTGAAACTTTGGTGCAACAGGCAAAGTACAATCATAGAGTCATAGAATGCACTGTGTTGGAAGAGACCATTAAAGCTCATCTGGTGGAATCTCCTGCAGCAAGCAGGGTCATCCCCAATGAGATCAGGTTGCTCAGAGTCCACATAAAGCCTGACCTAGAATGTCTCCAGGGATGGGGCCTCTGTCACCTCCCTGGGCAACCTGTTCCAGTGTTCCATCACCCTCAAAGTAAAGAATTTGTTTCTAACGTCCAGTTTAAGTTCTGCCCTTCTCTAGCTTAAAACCTTTGCACCTTATCCTAATGTTATATGCCATTGCAAATAGCTCTTCCCCAGCTTTCTTGTAGCTCCCTTCAGGCAGTGGAAGGCTGCAATAAGGTCTGCCCAGAGCCTTCTCTTCTCCAGGCTGAACAGCTGCAACTCTCTCAGGCTGTCTTCGTAGGAGAGGTACTCCAGCCAGACAACTTCTCTTTCAAACTTTCTGCAAGGTAACCAAAATCTGCCCTTCCAGAACATACCAATCGCATCCTTGACTGTAGGAAAGATCTTTCCCTCCCTCTCAGTAATTAACATCCCATCTCTGGTGTGTCATGTCCATCTGCCTGACTACTCAGAAGCCAAGTGCTGCTGTGGAGTCCAAGGCCCAAATTCTGAATCAGCTTATCTTGGTCATACAGGCAATGGCTGTTCCTCCTAGTGACTCATCCTCATAGGTGTGCCCTCAACTTCTTCTGGAACATTTTAAGTGGAATAACTCAAATGGAAATGGAACACCTCATACCTTACCTTATGTTCTTGTACTGGTCTTGCACAGCACTAGTGAAGACATGGTTTTAATCTTGCCTTAAAGAGGTTCTGGGCACAAGGTTGCATGGAGAGTTTTTGCAACTAGGCTTTTGTTTGGGTTGTTTGGTTTTTTTCTTTGCCATTTTGTGGGCTTCAGGTCCTTTGAATATTTACCTGTGTAAACCTGATGAATGGTTTACTTGGCTTTTCTATGCAATTTTCTAATGCCTGCATTTTATAACCAGAACGAAGTTCTCCTTGAGAAAACCCCATAGCTGCTACAATACTTGCTCAGCTGGAACATTACCAACCCTTTTAGTAACAATTCAGAAAATCTTACGAATTTTGAGAGCAAGGTTTTGTAGGAGTGGATAATTAAGACTGTCCAACAGCACTGGTTGCCCTGTACAGGTCACCACAGTACCAGAGATGGCTGTGGATTGCTGTACACAAAAACCTCCCAGGCTCGGACTTGCCTGTCTTCTAATTTGTCTCCATTTTCATATAAATTTTCAAGTTGAGAGTTAATATGAAAAGTTCAGCTGAATCTGCTGGAATAAAGACCTTTACTTCCAGGAAAGAAAAGGTACTCGTACAAGGTGTGTGGGCAGGTATCATATGCCAGCAAACTGAAAGGCTGTACTGCACCTACAAGGGCATTTACAAGCAGAACTGCATGGACCTGGCCACTCCACCTGACGGATGACTGCATCGCAGCAAGTTTGAAAGCAAGAGTTGGGGGATAGTTTTGGCAGGTGATACTTCCAGCAGTGCTCAGCATATTTGCTTAAGCACAGTGTCTTCAGATTGCATGTCTCTTGCTTAGGCACAAGCCTGCAATGAGTTGTGGCTATCATACCCGTAACTACCAGTAGAAATTTATAACTACCAGTGGAAATGTGACCTGAATATTGGGGTCCAGCTTGGTGACACTGAGGCCTTGGTTTGGACCAGTGACCTTAGCCCAAGAAAATGTACTGCTTGTAGTTGTAGCTATTGTCATGAGATGGTTTTGGTGAGATGTCTCGCTTACTCCACATGCAGAGCAAAATCTTGAGAACCAGTTTGTGCATGTGAGAGTCAGTGCCAGTTTTGGTCAATGCTGTGCACATTTAACATCCTAAAGGAAACGTCCTGACCCCAGTGTGGTGATAGCAAAGTGGGGCTGAGATTTCACAGGACTCCCCTAGAAACAGAGCTTGTCAGATTTATGGTGCAGCTCCCTCCTTTCATGCAAGGTTGGGGATTTTTTACTAAAAATGACCTTTTTGATGTGCACGTCTGCTTTCCACCCCAAATCTCAGTATTTTTATATCCTACTACTGACAACCAAGCTGTTCTGGCTGAAAACCAATGTATTTTTGTGCAAAATGGCATTAGCAAATCTCATGGGAATTGTGGTTTTTCAGTACCTTCTGCTCCCATTTCCCTTTCAGGGCTGAGTTTTGTTGCAGCCTTCAGCTCCCAGGATGTGTGCAGACAAAGAGAGCATGTGTGCTAAGCTAGAAAAGTCTTTAGTTTTCAAGGTTTTATGAATTTCAGTGAAAAAAATTTAGTCTACAAAAGAAAACATGGTGGGGGGGGATAAGCCTTAAGAGACAAAAACCGAAACACAGTGACACATTTTTGAGTCATGATATTTTACTGAAAAGTATTTTCTTCTGTGGAAAAGATCTGACAAAACCAAAATTGTGTTTCAGGACTTCCTAGAGGAAAATGCCTTTTCCTCCTATTTTCAGTCTAGTCTACTCCTATAACAAGAGAAAAGTTCTGACTGTAGTTGGCTTATGTGGGATTTTAACAACCCAACCGCAAGTTTTCAAAAACCTTCAAGATATTTCTTAGACAAATTATCTTGAATTTCATAATGTTTGTCCGGTGCCCTGAAAGCCAGGAAAGTATTTTGATACCTGTAAAGTTTATTTGCAGAATTACCAAGTCAGATGTGTAGCTAGCTGAAATCGGTCTAACTCCATCGACTTCAGTGCTAGAGTGATTTACAGCCCTGGTGACTTCAGCTTGCCGTTTTCCTTGTGTACAGCTGTCAACATCATTGGCTGCTCAAGATACCCAGCCTGTGCTGCTCTCATTTATTGATAGAGGAAAAATGGGATAATGTGGCTGCAACTTCTTGCGCCTACTTACAAGAAGGACATTGAGGTACTGGAGCATGTCATGAAAGGGCAAAGAGGGTCATGAGGGGTCTTGAACACAAACCCGATGAGGAGTGGCTGAGGCAGGTGGAGTTGTTCAGCCTAGAGAAGACCTTATTGCTCTATGTGACTACCTGAAAGGAAGTTGTAGTGAGGTGGGAACTGGCCTCTTCTATGATGTGGCAAGTGATAGGACCAAAGGAAATGTCCTGAAATTGCTTCAGGGGAGGTTAGATTGGATATTAAGAAAAAAATTTTCACCAGAAGGCTGCTCAGGGAAGTGGTAGAGTCAATATTTCTCAAAGTGTTTAAAAGGCATTTGGATGAGGATCTTAGGCCCCTGGTCTAACAGCTGTGTACAGAGAAATGTTACGTTATGATTGGACTTGATGTTCTTAACCAACCAAGTGATTCTTTGATTCTATGATATAAATGGGTTTGTTTCCAGGATGGAATAGGCTTTTTAAAATTGTTTTAGTGTTCTTTTTTAATTTAACTATGTCCATGGTAGTGGTTTTCTGGTAGTAACTGTGTTTTGAAAATGACAGCACTTCTGCTGAAATACTGAGAACTAGATGTAGATTAGTCCCATCTGAGGAAAAAAATGAGTATTTTCCAGTGAAAAAGTTCCTCTTGGAGTCAGAAAACAACTCATTTGGCTATGCCAGTCCATGGAAATCGCTGGTTGTGTTTATACAGCAATTAAAGGGGGATTACAGCCACCCTGAAGCTCAGCACTCTGTCCCCTCCCTTGCATTCACTAGGAGCCTCAAGGCTTCATTGTTCCCTGTAGCCATCAACAGTGGTCCCAGGGACAATGCAGGTTGTGAAAATAGGAGAGGCAGGTTTCCACCGGGGTGGGAGGGCAGAGGTATTTTTTTATTTAAAAAAAAAAGAACAAACTGATGGAAAAAGGATGGGGAAAGGAATGTTAGTTGTGTTTTCTTCTCCCAAAGGTGTTTTCCATGTCCCTCCTTTGTGCAAGGTAGTAGGGAAGGGAAATGTCCTTCCCAAGTGCACCCTGCAAATCATCCTTCTGGCAATGTGTTGTGCAAGGTGCTGTGCAAGCACATGGGCAGATGTTGTCCTTGCCCTAAAAGCGCTGACTTAGCATGAAGGACTCCATTTGGAGGTGGCATCGCAAGGGTCTATACTCCTGCTCTTCTCAGAAGTCTTACTAAACCTTCATGCCATGGATGGGATGAATCACAGAGGTGAGTGCATGTTTCCATATCAGCAAGATCTCTCAGGCTCAGTGCAGTGGGACGGCCACCAGCAGAGCCAAATTCCTGCTTCCCATGGAAACAGCCTTCCTTACCCAGACAGCCCTAATCCTCCCTCCGTGGTCACCCTGAGATGCCTCCTGGCTCTCTTATCAGTGAGAATCTTCCTTTGGCAAATATTTACGAGAGTCTGCTTTGGAGGGAGGGCAGTGAGCCAAAACAGGTGGCAGGGCCCCACACCACACAGGAGGTGCTGACAGGGACATGGCTGCAAGGTCCTTATATCATGTGGGGCCACAGCAACCCCCATCATGCTTCTATGTAGGGGAGACCTGGTCATGCTCCCTGGGTGGCAGCACCCCAACTTCTGCTGCTAGCAGGAAAACTTTAAAGCTTGTGACAGGAAGTGTGTTTGGAGGTTGGAAGATGTGATGATTTTTTTTTTTTTTTTCTTCTCAGAAAAGAGCAAACAGCTTTTCTTGTAGAAAAGGGAGGTTTAGGGAGGACAGAGAGCCCTGCCCTATGCCAGGTACAAGTGCTGAGAAGCCACAGGCTATGGCTGAGACACAATGTCTTTGCAGTTGGCTAGTCAGATAGTTCCCTTCTCAGCACTCTTAAAAAGACCTACCAAAACTCCAAATCCAGCTTTTACCCTGTCTGCCTCACAAGCAGTGGATGGATAGTCGTTCAGGAGGTGTATTCTCCAGACACAGCAAGCAGCAAGGAGACATCAGTCCCTCCCTAATGCAGGGTTTACCCTGACATTTGCAGGGGTGTTTGTTCCCACGAGTAAATGTATTTTCACTTGGCTGCAGGGCAGCAGCTGTTTTGGGTGATGCTGTGGAAGCTGCAAGCTGAAGACCCTTGAACAGAGCCAGCATGCGGGTTTTACAGCCCTGCAGGAGAAGGGACCCAGGTTGGTACCAGAGAAGGAAAAGGAGCATACCAACAAAGCAGAGGAGGAAACTTGAGTGCTGGGCATGAGGACATGATACATAGTGCAGTCTATTAAGTAAATGATATCTGGAGCCTTTTGCAGCACTTGTTGGCTATTTACATCTCCTTGTTCCTCCTTCACGCTGTGCAAACCGGCGGGTGGAAAAGGAGATGTGGCTGCACTTGTGCAACCATGAAGCAGGAGGTCAAAGGCTGTTAAGATTTTGGGTTGGTTCTAAAGTCTCTTGGCACACACATTGCATATTCCTTGTTGTAACAGGGTGATGCTGGTTAAATACCTCTCGTACTTGGGCTGGGCCTCAGGCTTGTCTGCGCTGCCTGCCCAAAGCCTGGCGGCGGTGCCCGGCAGACTGCACGGTGTGCAGGGGCATCTAGTGGCTGAACGCTGTAGGAGTGAGCAGGGCCCTGCGAAGCCTTCCAAACCCTCCCCTGAGATCAGCTTCAGTCAGCAACCTCGGCTTAAACAGCTTCGTATCCCGTGCTGCTTAGTGGCAGACATCACTGTGTCTTCCCCAAGCACACCAACAAGATGCTATGAGGAAACCTGGGTGCAAATAGCATTTTGGAGGAAGGCTGCTACTGCTCCAGAATTTTTAGCTGTATGATTGTCGATTGAGTTGTAAGATTCCTTCAGCTTAAAAAAAATAAAATCACAGGATTGGGTGGGAGGATAAGAATCACCACACACACTTTTGCAAAGCCAAATTTCTTACTGTGCCCCACGCCAGAACCAAACCTGTTGCTGCCACCAGCGAGAATGCCTGGGGAGAGTGTGGCACAGCAGTGCCTGCAACCATCCTCAGTTCCAGGGATGGGAAGGGGACAAGAAAGTGCAGGGGACACCACAGTGGCACCTAGCACTGCATTGGCTTACTGTGAGTCTTCAGAGGTCAATACCTGTGGCAAACACTCCCTGGAAGTGAAAGTGCAGTGTACCATCTTCAAGGCTGATAAACAAGGCTCTTTTGTGAGGACCCGTGACTCATGTCTCCTGGATTTTATAGGAAAATGCACATAAAAGCAATTACTGGGGTGTGAATTATTTCGTTTCTCAATGGCCTGACAGTTTTGACAGCTCCTAACTTGTTATCTATCACAAAGTCTCTTGATCTCTCAACTTTAACATGACTTTTAATTATACTTTCATACCAGCAAGAGGACAGACTACAGTCCTAGACTGTCTAGCAGGGAAGAAAGAGTGATTTGGATGTCTAAGCTGATAGATATGTTTTTTTTAAAGCCTGGAAATAGTTCAGAGTTTGCATGAACAGGTGGATCAGTGCTGTCCTGCCCTTCAGAGCTGCTGGGGGTAGCCTGTTTCTGGCCATGAGCCTGACTGGCCTCTGCTACTACTGTTTTAGCTGATGGAGGTTTGAATTTTGAGTGCGGCTGTGGATGTTGGTCCCAGGCACCATCTGATCATAGAGGGGACTCTTGGGATGGAGATGAGGACAAGACAAGATCTCTAAGGGGCTCAGCTCCATGCTGAACACAGAAGGTACATGTGTTCCAGGCTATAGGAAGGCTTCAGAGCTCTCTCTGGAGACTCTAACTTAGGCCAAAATTTTTTTCATAGTGGGAGGAAAATGTCTTTTGGTGATCCTGGTAGAGCTTTTGTTTACTCACTGAAGTCTCAGACATGTGCAAATAACATATACAGTGTAACAGCAGTTGCTTCCCAAAATGAGCATAAATCTACTTAATTGTTCTCTATAGTTTAAAAACAAACAAACAAACACTTCATTCAGAATTTTGAAAATGAGAAATCATTTGATCACCATAGACCTGAGTTTTCAATGCTATTGTGATGTACCTTGCTGCAAGGGCAGCAGAGACCTGTATTACATCACCCAAAGACACTTTTCCATTCCAGAACATGAGCTTGCCTTCCTCATCCAGACAATGCTCAACAGCATCATGGATCTTGGCCCCCATGACTTGTGTTCCTCCTGCTCAGCCCCTGATCCAAGAGCCAGCACTAGAGACCTTGAAGATTACAAAGCATGTGGGAGCTATACTGATGGACATCATGTACACTAAAAGAAGCAGCAGGATGAGAGAGAAGATTCTCCGCTCTGGTGAGACTTCACCTGGAGTTATGTGTCCAGCTCTGGAGTCTTCAGCACAGTAAAGACATGGGGCAGGGGTAGAGGAGGCCACAAAAATTATCAGAGAGCTGGAACCCTTTTGCTGGGAGGACAGGCTGAGAGAGTTGGGGTTTTTCAGCTTGGAGAAGAGAAGGTGCCAGGGAGACCTTCTTGTACCCTTTCACTACTTAAAGTGGTTCTACATGAAAGATGGGGACAGGCTTTTTACTAGGACCTGTTGTCACAAGACAAAGTGTGGTGGTTTTAAACTAAGAGGGGAGAGATTTATACTATAAGGAAGTTATTTTTTTCACAATGAGGGTGGTGAGGCACTGGAACAGGTTGTCCAGAGACCTGGTAGAAGCCTCATTGGTGGAGACATTCCAGATCAAGTTGGATGGGGCTTCAAGCAATCTAATCTTGTTAAAGATGTCCCTGCAACCTCAAGAGGGTTGGACTTGATGACCTTTAAAAGTCCTTCCAACCTCAATCATTTTAGGTAAGATATGAGCTGGAAGTAAAGCGTAAATCAAAATTAGAAGAGCTACACTACACTTAGAATGAAAGTCACAGTGAACCAAGCTACAAAATAAGTTTATTGTGTTCTTCCAGATGAATCACTCAAAAGTCAGGGAGGACCAGGGTTATTTTTCCTCCCTGTGTATGTGCATTAAAACACAATATTTAATGCCATCATCTTATATTAATTTTTCTACGTGACCTGTTATGATCATCTCTTACGATATTGGAGGAGAACAGCATACATGAACAGAAGGCCTCTGGAGCTGCAGAGTTATTAAATAGATCCCATACATCAGTCGTTTGTTGGTCTGGCTAGTGACAGGCTGCCGTTTATCTTAGGATAAAATAGCATGTTAGGGAAATGCCTCTTTTAACTGCACTCCTATAGAAAATGTTTTTTGAGGAGAGAAAATACAAGGAAAAGGTAAGGTGAGAAAAGTTAAAAAAAAAAACCAACCAAACTTGAGAAATTCAGGGGCAATAAATCACCACACCAGATGGTATTCATCTGTGAATGCTTTGCAGAGCTAGCAATTGAAAACATTGCACAGGAGCACGCTGTTAAAATGCGGACATTGTATCAGACCATTTTTCACTGCCCATCTTTATGGCGTTTGGGCAGGTGAGAGGTGACTTGGTCCCAACTGCTAGCTTTTTTAGGTACATTAGAGCCAAACCAGCATCCCCACTGCAGCCTTGGGAAATTTGACCCAATGGATTATGTGTCTATTTACTTACTAATTCTCTTAATTATAGTGAGGAAGTCCTACTAGTTAAATGTATTGTGAATAATATTTTTTAAATCCATGAGATTTTGATTTTTGATGATCTCTCTGCCAACTTACACTCCTGCAGAGAAAATGCTTTATGTTGTGCTTATATGCCTTTTGTCCTAGGTTTTAGAGGGCTCCTGAATGTTTGCTCCATGGACGAGGAGACAGCCTGTGATACACTTACGCATGGTTGTGAAGATCAGAAATTAAGTCTCACGTTGCCATCGATATGTAATCCAGCGGAGGCTGCTCTTGCTGTCAAGACCACTCCACAGACACGTCCTGGTACCCTTACTAGGGCCTTTCAGGTAACTCTTATGGTTGGGATGCAGTGACATGCCTCAATTCAGTCTTGAGTCTGCAGGATACAGCATGATCTGTGAGAAAACATCCTCACAGAGAAACACGTTATAGAATCATAGAACTGTTTTGATTGGAAAAGACCTCTGAGATGGAGTCCAACAGTCAATATAACACCACTGTGGCCATTAAACCATGTCCCTAAGTGCCATGTCTACACATTTTTTGGACACCTCCAGTGACAGTGACTCCACTACCTCCCTGGGCAACCTATTCCAATACCTGACCACCCTTTCAGTAATGATTTTTTCCCCAATATCCAGTCTAAACCTCCCATGGTGCAATTTGAGGCTCTTTCCTCTTGTTCTGTCATTTGATACTAAGGAGAAGCAGGGCCCAAGCTGCAAAATGTTGGGAGGGTGCAATTGGCATGCCAGATATAAGGAAGAAATCCCAGCTTTATCCAGTTCAGGATTTTTAGCAACTCTTTTGAAAGTGTTGGCAAAATAATGGATATAAGGAAATCCAGGAAAAGATGCAGAAGAAGGTAGCACATGGATTAGAAGGCTCGCATTGAGAGGTTGTGAAATTGTAGTCTGCATAAACTGGGACTCCAGCAAGTAAAGGCCTTCATCTCTGGAATCCTACTTTCTCTCTTCCTTACCTTGTGGATCACAGCATGGGATAAATTCAGTAAGAGTCTGTGAAGTTACGGCAGGTGTACATCTGCATGAAATAGAGGAGTCTTTGCACTTGCTAACCTTCAATGGGGCTCTGCTGTTGTTGAAAATTTGATAAAGAAAGGGAAAAGAAAGGCTGGTATGGAAGCCATGGTTGTGGCAACACACAGACTTTGCTGCTCATTGCAGTCAGACATCACTACCATGCTGGCTGTGGCGAGTAAGTGCATCATGAAACGGGGTGTTGGGGAGCAGCTTTGGCTGTGGGGCAGGAAGGAGGGAGCAGTGTGTGCACATATGGATGCAAGCCCAGTTGGGTAAACTCTTCGTATTGGTTTCTAATTGGGAAAATATTTCCCTTTTTTTAGATTAATGTGAGAGATGTTGGCTTCATGCCCTGTGAGTCCTGTTTAGCATATATACAGAGTGTGGATACTTTTTTCATTTTTTAAATGCTTAATAAAGAAGAAAGACTTGTTTGATTTTTCCAGCTATAAAATTAAACTTTTTAAAGAAAATAAAATTGATTTAAAGGCCACAGGAACAAACTGAGGGGTCAATTTTGACTTTAATTCCAACAATTAATTAAGGAACTCTTCTGGATAAATTTGTAAAATGAATATTGATCTTGAGTCTCAGGCCCTCTGCAGTCATGTCTCCGTCCTGGTTTATGTCCTCCCGTTTTGATTTATGGGTTGAGTTTAGCAGTAGAGGAGCTGCATGGCAGGGCTGCTCAGCAGCACAGTGCAAGCACTCATCCTGAGAGCACAGAGCTCATTGCAGTCATCTGTATAGCAGAGACAGAATATGTAATGATGTGAGAGATGAATGTGTTATGTTTGGTGTGTGGTTTGATGACCAGGAGTCATCCACTACTGTCTTGCCCAAATTCACCTCCCTGGCTTCCAGTAAATGTTCATCCAAGAAATATTTTTGTTCCTACAGCAGTATAAAAATGAACTAAATCGTGCATTGTTGGGAGGACAAATATTTGATAGTGGAAGAAGCAGAAATAGTTGATAGCCTTTATTTTAAGGAATATTGCCTAGAGAAGGACTGACAAGGCTGTGTTCAGGTTTTTTGAGTGATTTTGGTCATCTGGTTTGGAATTTCCTCATCAGGGCTGGGGACTGTCAACCTCGGGTATCTGATGCTTGAAGAAGCACTGCTCAGGGTGGGTGAGGGCAGGCAGAAAGGCTGTTCCTGGAACCTGCTGTTTGCTCCACTGGGATATTCTTCTCCACAGCATGGGTACTGCGAGCCTGAGCAGGGGGACAGTCTACATTTCTCTTCCTGCCAGTATCTCATCCCATCCTGTGGGAAGAAAGAAAAATCCTGAAGTACTTAAAGGGGGAAAAAAATGTAATTCAAAAAATTAAATCCATCTCATAGGTGACATTTTCTCTTTTATTATCTCTTCTTTGTTTTCTCTCTCTTCTTTCTGCTCCCTGCAAACCTTTGTTTTAAGTCAACAGAGTTGAGAGGCATGGATTTGGGGTAAGGGCGTGGCTCTGTTTTCTGTCAATCTCTGCTCTGCCATATGCAGAAAATTTTAGGAAGGGTTAATCTGAACAGCTGCATTTACAGCACACCCAGGTAGTTAGCCAGCTACTTATAAAACATATTTAATGTTTGGAGGCACTCAGTACAGCTATAAAATGATTTTTAAGTGCATGCAAACATAATGTGTTAACAACATTACAAGCACTTTGAGTTCCCTCTGGAAAAACAACCCCCCATTTTTTGAGTAGACTTGATTGTCTCATCCTGAGTTTTGTAGATGGGCTACACAGCTCAAACTGTTTGACTTCCCGGCACTTGATAGGAACCACTTAAAAGGATAAACTTGAAGAGATCAATACCCCTTGCATTTTATAAGCAGTGTAGCACCAAGTAGTGCCAGGCTGTTAAAAATTTTGCAGTAAAGAACTGATCAGAAAGTAAACAGGAGAGGAAGGAACCCCTACATGGCAGTCATAGGGCTTAGCCCCATTTTGTTGCATGGGGGGGATTTATCTGCAGAGCTGGGTGTTGATAATCTTTCAGGTAGGTTTTCTTCTGGTTTTATTCCTGGGGAGCAATGAAAACAGTATCAGACGGGAAGTCTGTGAGCAGGCAGAGAAGAGAAGAGGCACCAGAGAGAGAGGCACCCACGTGTGTGTTTATCCATTTAAGAAAATGGGGAATCCAGAGGCAAACATGCTTGGCAGTCCCCTGGTGTAGGTAATTGAAAGTGAGTGCTGAAAGCATGCGCTCCTGTTTCATGCTCCAAGGGTTAATAGTCTTCTGGGGCACTTAAGATGAAGCTCCTTTGAGAGTCCACATGATATCTCCTCTTCTTCAAGCATTACTTTGTTTCGCCTTTCAGTAAACTCTTATTATTTAGGACAGAGTGGTGTTCTCTTTCCCTGGCAAAATTCATGCTGGCTCACCCTTCGCATATTATATTCATCAAGAGGTTCTGCAGCTTTCCCTAAGGATCTTTGCTGCTATTTTTCCTGGTAGTGCAGGGAGGAACGGGGAGTTCTGGGAGAACCATTAGTTCCTTTTGAAAGGATTGATACAAACCTGGCCTTCTTCCAGGCCCTCCACTGTGGAAGTTCTAATTTATCATTAAAAAACATACATTATTTTTGTTAGCAGTTCAGCTGCTCCATTCTCATTTCCTTCAACTTCCCTGGACATGTACCATGGAAACCCAAATGATTTATTATAATTTAGTGGTTGCATTTGAACAGGTATTCTTCATTGCTATCTGTACACTTCCGTCAGCTCTGGGCATAGTGCAGTGCAACTCAGCCCTAAGACCTGGTGCAGGAGGGATGGTAGGGTCCAGCAAAGAGATAGAGAACACGTTCAGCATCAGCTTCCAAAGTTACCTGGCCATGTGGCAGTAGCAGCAAGCTGAATTTGAGCTGGAGGCAGAGCCCAACTTGCTGGCAGCTTCATGCCTTCCATATGTGGATTGGGTTTTTCAACTGGAAGGTGTGAAGACAAGAGACACCTCTCCTGCTCCATGCTGCCGTAGGAACACATTCATATATTTGGGCACACATCAGGGCTGCTGAAAATGTTACTCTGCATTGGTTGTTCTGCTGATACACTGAGGTGCACAGCCTATGCTGTAAAGCTAACACATAAGGCCAGGTCTTAACTTTGTTTCCCTTTGTCTAAAGAACCTCTGCTTCTTTGCCTTGCTGTCCTATTGGTGTGGGAGTAGAAATAAGAACAGAGAGACTGAAGACTCATCACCATCTTCTCCGTTAACCTTTTGTCTTCACTGGTATTTACAGATTCTTTTTGTTTTTTTCTAGTTGCCCCATACATTTTCCTCATCTCAGTAGAAGAATCTCAGCAGGAATATTGCAGTTAAAGAAGTAATGATGCTGTGCTGCCCTACTGAATGAGGGAAAGCTACATGCACTACACTAACAAAATAAAAAAGGCTGGGCAACGAGCCTGCTGCCGCCTCATATCATATCTGCATGCACCTATGGATAGGTAATATATAGCACACATAATGTTGCCTTACATTAACAGCAGGATGGCCAAATAAAACAACACAGCAAACCTTCTCTCCTGAGATTATTTTGCTGGTACAGACACCAAGACTGAGACATTTAAACGAGAGGATGCAGAGCCCTGAGGCTGGACATAAAATATTTATATGAAGAGACCGTGGACCAATAAATTTCAGTTATAAATGTTTACAGCTGAAGGTAGTAATAAATAACCTTCCAAAAGCAATATTTCAATTTGCATGTATTGTACTGGTACTACACGTTATCTTTTCAGGAAACAATAATAATTATAGCAGGACATGGAATTAGCTCATGTTTAATGAATGGTTACCCGGTTTAGTTCTGATCGTTATAACATCAGAATACAATTAAAACTGTGAAATGTTTATTCTGGAGAAAGATGGGGCTGGTTCTCCATGGCTACCATTTCTATGTCCAACCAATGCATAATCTGTTCATTTAGTTGTGACAGGGGTGGATATACTTTAATGCATTTGTCAGGCAACTCCTAGTTCTTGAATTTCCAGTCATCTAACTTCAACTGTGCAGGCTTCATATGGTCCTTGGCAAGAAAGAGTTAAAGCAAGGTGAAATTTTACTCTTAGGTGAGCTTAACAGCCATCTCCTACTGATCTGCAAGAACCCAGATCAGCTCAGATTGCTCTCCTCCTCACCCTCTTGTAGCCAGCATGGATGCTTTCTCCTCTTTACCTGGGACAATACTGTCATCTCTAACCTGTGTATCACTTGCAGGGCAAGGTGCAGCTTTGGTTCAGGTTTTCATCTTGCAATTAAGTGCTTGGAATGGGTTATAAAGGTTAATACCTTATGTAGTGACACAGCTGGAAATGCTGTGCCAATATCTATATCAGGTTGATCCAGCCTTGTCTGGTGCAAGTGAACTGATTTATGTTACATAAGAACAAGTCATTCTTGGTGCGAGGGAAGCACTTGCTAATAAATTTGGGTTTCTGTCTCACCTTCTGGCAACTGTGGTTCTGCTGCAGCAAGGACCAGTAAGCTCTTTCCGGAAGGGAAGAGCTCTTGAGTTGTCCATCTGGCACATCAACCTCAGATAGGGAGGGAGATAATAGAGTTGCAGATAATTCTATAGTGACTTTGCATGGAAGTTGGAGAACTCTAATCTCTAACAGATGGGCTTTGCCTTCCTTTAGGAAAGGTAGCTGTAATGGACTGTTACACACAGTCCTTGGGCTCCTGTGGGCAATGCAGAGAGAAGCGGAGACATCTACTGAGGACATTGTACTCCAAACTTGCCATGAGTTTTCTTGTAGGGAGGCTTATTGCATGCTGGTCACTGTAGACAGCACTCTACAACAGTTTTTGGCTGATTTGCTTGCACTAGACAGCTTTTCAGTGGCTAAATATGATATGACATCTGTCCTCTCTAATTTTTTTTATATCCTCTCAGTAAGTGTCTCCTGCCTAGCTGCACACTGTAATCTCTTCTTTTGTTTCTGTACGTTTTTTTTTTTCTTCTTTCTCCAGTGCTCTGTGGTTGGCTGCCCTCATCTAGACCGTGTGTGGAGAAAAGCCTGACTTTGGCTAAGACTTACTGGAAGATATATCTATCTTGCAGTATAGAGCTATAGACAGGCCAAACCACAGGGCAAGCTGCCTCCAAAATCCTCTAGTGGTAAGTCACATGTGTCTTGGCCAACCTGGTAGTCAGGATACCCCTGGGTGCAGGAAGATACCTGAGGAGCAATGCTTTAGCAATAAGGCACCTCTATAACTCTAAGGAATGAATCTTCATGACCATGACAGTCCTGTGACTGTCGGTATAAAGATAAAGGTGAAGCAAAGTCTGCAAGCACCAAGTAATATATTGAACCAAGTATCATACCCAGCAATAGGAAACAGAGAAGCCTCGGACTCGTGCAGATTAACTGAGCAAACGTCAACGCTAAATGCAAGCTGAGCACAGACCCTCCAAGCCTAGTGAGACAGGCAGCAGGCTAGCTGTGAGAAAATGTGATGGGTGCAAGTGGGCAAGAGGAGATTTTGGTAGTATAGGAAAGATGGTCAGAGGACCTTCTCCTGAGAGAGAGATACTGATAATTTAAACACTGGATAACTTTTAACTGGTTTTACAGTTAATAAATATTATAGATATTTCCCAGGGAATATCTCGATCTGCTTGTTGGGTGGTGAACTGCTGCACTTGCTCCTTAGGAGGTTTAGCATCAATGAGAAAACTGTGTGGAGGCTGAGAATGGGCAGCACTGGGAAAATGGTGAGGTACAGTTAACTTCTCTTGCTCTTTCCCTGATCTAATGCACTTACTGGGCTGTCTTCTCTCTTTCTTTTCTTTTGTAAAGGAGTACAAGAAGGTTGCCAATTTCCCTCTCATAGTCCACATTTCTACTAATAAGTACCTGAGATAAATTTAGCAAGGAAAGCAAACCAGTTGAGTTGCCTTTTGGCAGAAAGCAACCCATTTGCAGGCTTTGATCTTTGCTACATTTGGAATGTGCGAGGAGACAGAAAAAGGAGAAGTGGGCAAATATTTCAGTGCAGGCCTCTGTGACAGCTCTCTTTAGCAAGAATTCCATCCAACAAAGCATCACAGATTTTTCAACTGCATTATCTCAGGAGTGGCCCTGAAATGTTGGGAGATAAAGACAGCAAAGGTAAAACTAAAAGTGGATGCACAGCACTTCCGAGCTCCCCTCCACACTTCTGAACAAAGTTCTTGTACAAGGTTGTGACCTTTTTACCCAAAAATGGTGTTTCACGCAAATTGTTCCAGTTAACAAAAGCAACAAGAGTATTTCCATGAGGTCAAAGGTTGCTCTGATGCCATCAGTGAACTGCTCTTGCTCTGAAAGCCAAGAGCACAGTTGAATGCTGCTTTACAGTGGGACCTAGGAATAATAGATAGAAGCACAAAATGCATCGTTCTGGGATCTCATTCAGCTGCTTTTCAGCAGCTTTGTGCAGGACAACTCGACAGATGGAAAATGTGCAAAAATGATGAAAACACTAATACATATTAAGCTTCCCATTAATTACTTAATTACTAACTCAGTTATTGAGGTATAATTATTAATATTTATCACATCCAGATTGGTGAGGGTAGATTAACCGTGATGGCATAATTTAACAAATAGTTTAAAATAAAACATTTAGCAAATAACAGTTCCACCACTTTTCCATCTTAAAAAAAAAACAAAAACAGTGTGAGCAGTTCATTAATATATGCAGTCTTTTCTGGTTTAAAAACATATGAGTTTAGTGTAGATTTTGTCCTCAGGTTCTTTCACATGAACTTCTACACTCTCCGAGGCAGAGAGAAACCCATGGCAATATAAGCTCGTAATAACAGCACTATAAATCCATGGTATAAGTATAGTAGCGAATAAATGCACAATACTCTATTTCTTTCTACTGATTTCTCTTTCTGAATCTCTGTAACACCGTGATTGATGTCTATGAAAACCATTTAGCATATATTAAACTGGGGAGTCAAAACATTACTTTCAAGTTTTCCAAGAGAAGTTGATCCAAATTTATGTCAGAATCTCCCAAAAGGTTATGTTTGCCCGTCTTTTGCAGTACTCATTTTTCCTTGTGGAAGTTCCCACATGACACTGCAGTGAAGTCTAACATGTCTAAGTATTCCAAAAGGCAAAATTCCACCAAGAACATATCTGGGGGGAAAAAAAAAAAATACAGAATCAAAGAATGTTAGAGGTTAGAAGAGACCTCCAAAGTCCAACAGCCCTGCCAAAGCAGGATCAGCTAGAGTAGGTCATACAGGAATGCATCCAGGTGGCTTTTGTATATGTCCAGAGGAGACTCCACAACCTGTCTGGGCAGACTGTCCCAGGGCTCTGTCACCCTCACAGTGAAAAAGTTTTTCCTTATGTTCTTGTGAAACCTCCTCTGTTCCAGCTTGCATGCATTGCCTCTTGTCCTGTTGTTGGACATCACTGAGCAGAGCCTGGCTCCATCCTCCCAACATTGCCCTTTACAACTTTACAAACATGAAAGAGGTCACCTTCAGTTTCCTCTTCTCCAAGCTAAAGAGCCCCAGCTTCCTCAGCCTCTCCTCACAAGGGAGATGTTCTAGCAAGTGCAATCTGCAGTTTCTGCAAAATGTCTGATTTGTAAAGACTTGTTTGGGGTTTTCTGTCAAAAATCGTTGCTAATAATTTTATTCTCAAAAGGCTTAGTCTGTCGAAAAAAGAGGTTTGGGGAGAGATCACTCCACCTGATCTTACAATGAGCCTATCCCTGCTAAATTTTTAAAACTCATCTGAAGGAACCTTTCAACAAATACTTGCTATGTATGATACTACAATGTTTTCTTTAAAGCATTTAACTGTGTTTCATAGGAAAAATGATCCTTCAGCTTCCTTCGCAATAACATTGTGTCAAAAATAGACCTGATATCATGTTATTTCTGTTACTGAAGTACCAAATGGCCTTGCCTGAAAACAGTCTGTTCTAGCATCCAAAAGACTACCAAATTATGGTGAAAGATGGTCTTTGCTCTAGGGAACTAACACTCGAGGTGTGCAACACAGACAAGGACAAAAAGGCAAATGGAGCACACTAGCACCCCACAACAACTAGAACTGGCACACGGAAAGGGTAGAATACAAATGGCAAACCTTAGGCATTTTGCAAAGTCTCTTGCCAATTTTCTGTTTATCTATCTCCTCTCCTCGTCCTTCCTCTGTGGCAGCCAGGATGAGCCTGGGACATGCCTCCAGTAACAAGAGGTTGAAAATTCCTTTTTTGCTTTGGTGTATCTATTGAGAAATAAACTTATTAAGGAAGCAAATCTAGAAATGTCCCAGGTTGTACCTTGTAATTCAGCTAAAGAGAAACCAATAGGGAATTACTAAATTTGTTCCATCAGTGGGTGGACATTCCTGTCTTGAAAACCATGATGTCTGATCCATCATAAAAAGCTGGACTATTAGACTGCTATTTATCAAATATAAACTGAAACACCTCCTGTGCATCTGAAGTAATGCATTTTTGCAAGGCGTGGGGCTCCAACTGGCCCACTTGCCTCTGTGATTGTTTTTGGTTACCCCAGTGAGACTGGACCTTTAGGAGGTCATTCATCCTGAAGCTCGGAAAGGAAGCTGGCCTATGGGTTTGTTTTATTTAAATGTGTCTGTTATAATTATTTTTTCCTCTGAATAAATAAATAACTAAACTGTGCAGTTTTTCCAAAGCATCGGAGTAAGTTTCAGATGTCTTTGTTAATACCCTTCTCAGAATGCACGTGCCATTCCATGTGAGTGCTCTGGACTTCAGCTTCTTCTGCCCTGGGTCATATCAAAACTGTAATCTCTCTGCCATAAATTTACTGGAGAATATTTAGAGCTTGCAAATAATATTCCCTTGCCTGAAAGACGAGGTGATGCGTCTTTAGCAGCTTCTGTTCTTTGAACTTAGCCGAGGGCTTTGTCAACAAGCAAAATCTCTTCAGGATTCTGCTTCCTCTGATGTACGGGAGGCTATTTCTTGGTGTGAAGTAATTAGAAGCAAGGCAATTTTACAGTGGAAGGCATGGAGGTGCTTGCAAATCATGGCCTTTCCCTGCTCAAGTGCTGTGCTTGCTGACAAACCCCTCCTTGCTGGAGGCAATTGTGTTTTCTGGGGCAAATCAGGTCACCAAGATCTGCATGCTTCCTGGTGGCCAATGCAATAAGCAGCAGCTACAGGAGACATATCTTCAGGATGGCACTTTCTATGGGTAAATGGGGGCACCCTGTGAGGTGGAAGCTGTCATTACCTGTCCACCTGGCGGAGTCTGGGGATGGGAGCTGGTCTGGCAGAGTGTTCATTTGCAAATAGGTGCTTGTAGTTGCCCAAGCCTGAAGAGGCAATGGCTGATACCTTCTCCAGTGCAGAAAGCTTTGCTCCACTTGAAGAGAAATGATCTTTTGCAACATCCTGAGCACCCCCAGAGGGAAAGTAGGACTGTGTAAGGCTGTCACACATCCCATGGATATCTATTGTTCCCAAATCAGTGATTGCTTTAGAAACACCTCTGAATGACCTGAATGGTAGTCTGAAGTATTTTTGCTGATGACTGCAAATAAGCGATGGTTTCCATCATATGGAATATAGGGTAAACCCATATATGATGCACTAAGTGTCCCTCCACAATTCAGGCCATGATGGTCTTCCAAAACTGAAACTCTTCTCATTTTAACATGCAGAGTTTGAAACTGCTGTTATCTAAAACCATAGGACCTGGATGGACCTGTGCCATGCAAAGAGCTTGTTTCCTATTAATTATTTATGCAGGAAGTTTCTCCATAAACAGCAGTTCCCTTCCTTGTGTTTGTCATCACAGCTAGAAACCCAATTGGATTATTTCACTATTTTAAAGTATTAGTTTTAGCATCAAGTGTTATTCGAGATTCAAGTGGACCTTCACTTGGTGGGACTCCTCCAAACTTTAGGTTTTCCATGGAGAAGCTGCTGGTTTCATCGTTCTTTCCCAAAGGGCATCATCAGTTCATTGCTCAGGCATGATAGACTGATAGAGCTGTCTTTCAAGATGTGCAGCTCCTCAAGAGCTGGTGCTCAAGAGCGTGGGAAATCAAAAATTTTCTTTACCAGGAGGTATGAAGAAAGAGTGCTATAGCAGGTTTTCCTTCTTCTAACTGCTCTTATTCTCAAAGTTTAAATCTAGCACCCTTGCAGAAGACATGCAAGATAGGAGTGGTGTCTTATCCTGGTAAAGTCACATCTGGTGAAAAGAACCAGAGTAAAAATGGTTTTCCTGAAGAAATGAAGTCTTCCCAGCAGATGGCTTAGCCAACCAGCAACGATTAGAAACCATTCTGGGAATCTTTTCTTTATGGCTAGCGAGAAGGTGATATTGCTAGTTGACAGCACATAAAGATTGGCTGAAATAAAATAAAGAGGTTTCCATGGTGATCCCTTCACATTGCAGTAAATTTCCTCTTGCAGTCAGCTGGGTTGTGTTTCTTCACCCAGAGGAAGAGTCCTTGGCTCCTCCCACATTGTTAGTTACCACTGGTGCTAACAAAATGCCATCAGACCCTGAGCAAAGCTGGTGACATGGACATCTCTGTGATGGCTTCATTAATTATGCCAAAGAGGTTGGATTGCCCAGGCAGCCCGCAGGTGCGTTTAGAAATAATCCTACTTTCTGCTTTTAACTACAAATAGATAAAGAGCAGGTAGGAAGATATAGCTGTGATTACAGACCAGAGAGGGAAGCAGTAGGCTTCTTCCCATTTTTCAAATGAGGAAAGAGCCATACTCACATCATATAACTGTCCCAAACTACAGCCCAGCTGCCGTTAGGGGAGATAACTGAACATATAATTCCAAAACTCCAACACAGATGATGCCTTTTCTCCTGAGGTTAGTGCTAGGAAAGATTCTGACTAGCAGAGAGACCTCTGGCAAGGTAAGGAACCTGTCTGCACTTGGGATGCAGTATCACCTTTGGGAGCATAGCAAAGAGAAGCAGCAAGTACTCCTCCCAGGCTGTGTGGTGTCACAGGGGTGAAAACTATCCAAGGAGGGAATGACTTTTCTTTTTGGGAGAAAAGGAAACCCCTCCAGCTGTCATAGCTGATTACTCACCAATTCCATGTAAGTGTGATCTCGTACGGTGTGAAGAAATGAGCAGCCGCAAGACGTGTCTCGCTGTGGGTAGACTCTGCAACAAGCTTCCCAGTCTGTCCCTGGGATGACGGCATTTTTCCATCTGCATCTGAGCTTGAGAGTCACAAATACAGTGCTAGTCAAGCTATGCCACGCAAAACATGCTTAATCCAGAAAGTGTTTCCCACAGAAGGTATGTCATTGAATGCAAATGCATGCTGCCTTCGGAGCATGCTAATTTATTCCGGGGAGCAAATCTATCTGCTTAATGCACTACGCAACCAAAAAGAAAGCAAAAACAACCTCTGTCTTTGGGACACTTTATTTCATATGATATACAACTCAGATAATATGCTGGAGACCCAAGGAGCAAAGAGGGATGTGCAGGAGGGATGCTCTGATTACTGCTAACTGTTATGGCTCTGGGTGTGCAAGGACTCTAGAGAGAGCAGAAGGTGCATGTGAGTGAGATGCTCCTAACCATCAGAATTGCTGGGCATGGCTACCAGCTCCAGCTGGGAACTCACCATGGAGAAGGATAAATAGAAGCCTTCAGAGGCCTTTTTTTGTTGATTGGTTATTTTTCCCCCCTGAAGTTAATCTTTCTTTGAGAGCTTGGGAAAGCTTAGATTTATTTCTCTTGATGCCATTGTGCTCAGCTTTAGCAAAATGTGGAATCCTGTATTCTGCTTTCCAATTTGTAAATCTGCTGCTATTGCACTGTCAGGGAACTGGAATCTGTAGATGTAGGCTTGGAAATCATGAGCCCACACAGCCTGGCAAATGAGCCAGTTGTCATACTGTCTACCACCTTGGCTCTGTACAGCAGCCATGATGGCCAAGGGTGTGAATGTGAGGGTCTGATGGCCACCAAACCAGATGGTGGATAGGTTGATGCACTTAGAGGTAGCTGCAAAGTTCCAGAGACTTGGGGTTAATAAACTCGGTTTGGTTGAACCCCATCTGCTTTTCAAGATAACCTTTCATCAAGTGGGGCACATTTCAAGACAACTTTCCATCAGATGGAGCTGAGAAGGAGGGAGGGAGCACCACAAGCTGCTTGACCAATGGGAGGTCTTTAATGGACTTTTTCCTTATTTTGCTCTTTAGAAGAAAAATGTTGTGTCCACCAGCTAGAAAACTGGACTGGTGCTCCACAAGAAAGTCTTTTGGGAACCAAGACAAATGGAAACTTTAGTAGGGAAAGAAACTAGTATGAAATTGCTGCTCTGAACAAGAAAGTCATCCCAAATGCTGATTTCCTACCCATGTTTGTGTGAATTTGGGTTCAACCCTCTAGTTTGCAATAGGGCAGGTGCAAGTTTGGAAGCAAACATAATGTAAAACTAGTGATGCTCATATTATTACCTTACAGGAAAGCTGTGATTCTTTCTGCAAATAAAAGAGCTATAAAAAAGAAGAGAAACCATGAAAAACAGAGATCAAGACACATGCTGTCTGACTCTGCAAGCAAAGCTTCAGAAAATCTTACAAGGTGAAATTAAAAAAAAACATAGGCTGGAGGCTGTGACTGCTGTCCCAGTTCAGCACCATTGAGCTGTGGTGCCTCAGTGTCAGGCAGGCAATCTGCTCAGGGTGGTTGCTCACATCTGCCTCGCTTCTCCTTGGGAATGGCAAGTGTGCATTACCAGAGCAAATTTGCTTTACAAATCTACCTTTGTGTCTTCAGATTAGCTTTATTTGCTCAAGGATCATGGAGGTAATGTGGGGGAATATTCATGCTTCTATTAGTTTGGATTTCTGCTTCTTGTTAACATCATATAGGTTGGATCAATGGGCCGGCGTTAATGAGATGAACTTCAACACGGCCAAATGCCAGGTGCTCCACTTGGGTCACAACAACCCCAAGCAATGCTACAGGCTTGGGGAAGTGTGGCTGTAAAGCTGTCTAGCAGAAAGGGATCTGGGGGCTCGAATTGACAGGCAACTGAATATGAGCAAGCAGCATACCCAGGTGGCAAAGAAAGCCAATTGCATCCTGGCTAGGATTAGAAATGCTGTGTCCAGCATGAATAGGGAGGTGATTGCCTTCTTGTACTCTGCTCTTATGAGGCTGCAGAGAGGAGTTTTGGACACCTTATTACATGAGGGATGTGGAGGTGCTGGAGAGAGTACAGAAGAGGGCAATGAAGCTGCTGAAGGGCCTGGAGAATAAATCTTACGAAGAGCGACTGAAGGAGCTGGGGCTGGTTAGTTTGAAAAAGAGGAGGTTGAGGGGAGACCTCAGCGCTGTCTACAGCTACCTGAAAGGATGTTGTAGAGGGGTTGGTGCTGGTCTCTTCTCACAGCTAGTTAGTGATAGAACAAGAGGAAATAGCCTCAAGCCTTGACTAGGTACATTTAGACTGGACATTAGGAAAAAAAATTTCCCAGCAAGAGTGGTCAGGCATTGGAATGGGCTGCCCAGGGAGGTGGTGGTGTCACCAACCCTGAATGTTGCTTGGATGTGGTGCTTGGGGATATGGTTTAGAGTGAACCATGTAGAGTAAGCATATCAGTTGGACTTGGTGATACTGAGGGTCTTTTCTAACCTGAATGTTTCTGTGATTCTGCGATCATACCAACATGTCATTCAAGGCATGCACCTAATGCTGGTATTTTGGGGTTTAGAGGTGCATCTTTTTCATAGCTTTTACATAGTTCCTCTTGAAGTAACCACCTTCATCATGGGTAAGTGTCTGCTGGACTCACTGCTGTGTTTATTGATCATTGGCTCCTGCTTTTGCTAGCTGAAACACAGTAAAGCCATCCAAGGAGACATATAAACATTAACTCTCTGCACAACCTCTGTTAGGTGTGCTTTTGCTGTCCAGTGCTCTCTGCTCTGCTTAGCACTGCTGACAGTGCACCCTTCATCTTTGTGCAAGCACCCCTGAAATGTGCATTCTTCTGCTCAAAACTCTACAGTGAGGATAGGAACACAGTATGTGGTCTTCTGGCTGTGAAGGTTAAACAGTTATGTCTTGATACATGTTCTTCAGGGCATTAATTTTGGAGATGTGAGAAACAGTACCAAATCATCTGTGCTGTCAAAGCTGGAGAGGGGGAACCAGAACACTCCAGGTCACAGACTGAATCAGAATCACAGACTGGGTTTGATTGGAAAGGACTATTTAAAGTCGTCTAGTCCAACTCCCCTTGCAACTAAAGCAGGTTGTCCAGAGCCCCAGACAACCTGATCTGGAATGGTTTCAGACATAAGGCATCTCCCACCTCTCTGGGCAACCTGGGCTGGTGTCTCACCACCTTCAGTGTAAAAAATTTCTTGCATTTGAATAATTTGTCCTTAACTCCTTTTCCACACACAGAGGGCTGGAGGCCTAGAAAGCTCTGCCTTCATTTTTCTGTCTCTGTCTTATATTAGATAAAGTGGTCACTTTTTTGGAAGGTGTATTTCCCAAGAGAGATGCCTTATGAGTCAGTCCTTCATGTAATTTTGGTGGGAAGTTATTTTTGGCAAGATGGCTTTTATATGTGGTGGCACAATCCATCTTGTTGTGCTTTGCTACTCAACTGTAATGCAAAGGCTTTGGCATGGGGGGGGTCATGTTATTTAGTCACCTGCCTGTGCCACAGGATTCTTGTGATATTCTCCCACTAGCTAGTTTTATTCCCAGCAGAATGCTTTATTGTAGGTTTCTTTATTTAAAGCAGAGAGAAACTTCTTTTGTGCTGCATTACATGGGACAACCTAACAACCTTGGCATGTTGCACTTTGTAAATAGGGGATTGTCAAAGACCACAGGCAAGTTCAGAGAAAAGTCAAAGGGTCTTCAAAACAGAGGAGAGGAAGAAAACCACTGACAAAATCAAAAAATGCACTGAAATGGGACAAAATTATGAGCTCTGATCTCAAAACAGGTTCTTAGATAGGAGAGGAGATATCTTACCTGCTCTGCTGCAGGACTGCAGTTCATGGACATGCAACTGCATGCAATTTATGTATGCATCAACCCACCAAAGAGCATTAGCAGCACTCACAAATTACACTGAGGGAGGCAACAACCAACCCCAGCAATGTCGCATCTGTAGGAATTTCCTACTCTTTGTTTAAAAAAAAAAAAAAAGGGTTGTGGGTGTTGTTTGTTTTTTTTTTACAATTACCATTTGTTATAAAACGTGCAAGGACATTAACTCTGACGGTACACCATTTTTGGCTAGCTGCATTGCTAAGCATGTGTGGAGCTCTGATGAAGTGCAAGAAATTACCTTTGTAACAGCAGTGGTGTCTTCTGAACGCAGTTAGTGCCTCACTAGCACTGATAAGGTGTGAAAAATGATCTTCCCATCTACAGCTGTGTCAACTGAATGCAATTAGCACCTCTACATGTGTTTAAAATCATGACCACAGGTTATACATTTCAGCAGCCTGCAATACATTAGCACTTAGTCCCATCTTTGTGAATCGAGGGAAAAAAATGCCGCAAAACCAGTGCAATGAATACAATTAAGTGCCATTAACATTCCATTAATTATTTTTAATGAAGTAAATCCACAGTTTGGGGAACAATGGATTAGGGACTTTGCATAGCTCGGGGACAGTAGTTGCTTGCTGTACAGACACATGTCAGAAGGAGCTATCTTTACTCCTGTTGGACCTCCTTTAAACAGCTCTGTTAAGATGAGGTGGCTAAGCCAGATTTTTCCCTTCATACTTAGGATACTGGCATGCTGGGATGCTGCAGGTTGCAGGATCCTCCTCCCAGAAATGTTGCCTACTCTGAAGAGAAATAGAAGAACAAGGGAGAATACCATTACAGCAGGTATTTTTTTCTTCAGTGCAAGTACCCTAGTTCCCATATATTAATCATTTATTAGGCCTTGAGCGACCCGTTCTAGTGGGAGGTGTCCCTTCCTGTGGTGGGGGTTGGAACTAGATGTTCTTTGAGGTCCTTTCCAACCTAAACCATTCTATGATTCTATCACTCAGGCTATGAATATCTTCTCTAACTGCACTAAAAGCGATCCTGTGTCTCTGGAGATCTCCCCATGGCCAAATAATCACAGAACCGTAGAATGGTTGAGGAATAGAAGAGATGCCTGGTGACCACCGAGTCACAAGAACAAATCAATTTCAAGATATTTCTACACCCAAGCATTAACGCTTAGGTATCTAACTCAGTCTTCTGGATCAACAGTAAGGGGTCTGATTTGAAGGCTGCTGATAGGCAGTGGGATTGATGGTTAGATCTGGCTGATGTTGGCTTCGCTGACTACTTCTTTGACATTTTTGTGGGGCTTATAAGAGATCTAAAGGTCCCAGTGTGAATTTCAGATGTTGGGGAATCACTCTTGTACATTTTCTTTTATTAAGCCATGCCTTTTAGCAGTTCTTTTACTGCACTGGGATAAATCATGGAATCATAGAATCACAGAACAGTAGGGATTGGAAGAGACTTTCAGAGCCAGTTGAGTTCAGTTCCTCTGCCAGAGCAGGATCACCTTGGGCAGGCCACACAGGAACACATCCAGGCAGATTTTGAATATGTTCAGAGGAGACGCCACAACCTCTCTGGGCAGCCTGTTCCAGTTCTTCATCAGCCTCCCAGTAAAGAAGTTTTGCTTTGTGTTGAGATGGAACTTCCTGTCCTCCAGTTCATGTCCATTGCCCCTCATCCTATCACAGGGCACCACTGAAAAGAGACTGGCTCCTTCTTCTGAAGGCCTGTCTGCTACAAATATATCCCTATGCAATGATACTGCACAGCGTCTCAACCCCATTTTTCACTGTCATGGCTTTGATGAGAGGCACAACATCAGTCTGACCATGCTCCTATTCTCTGGGAAGTTCCTGCTGGCTCCAGGCTCTAGAGTCACACTGGCTGCCACAGCAAGAGCTGCTGGAGGAGGGAAACTGCATCCCATCAAGGCGAGGTTGCACCTCACAGGCAGCGTGGTGCAGGAGTTACTGCTCACTGCAGGTGAATCTAGGGGACAAAGCAGAGATGCTGAACTGTTACCTTCCTGCTGCTCTGAAAGGTGATGCAGCACTGTGGTCAACAAAGCAGGTCAGGAAGAAATTAATCCATTTTAAGGAAAAGCCCTAAAGCTGGAGGTGAGAAGAGACAATTCAGTACTATTAAGAGTAAGTGGATTTGGGGCCACGAGCCCAGCCAGGTCTGGTCAGCACTGCGTCAGCCTGGTGCCTGGAGCCAGAGCACTCTGCAGTCACTCTCGGATGCAGCGCTGACAGCCATCCATTCTCTAAATTAAATCTCACTCCCCTCAGCCGTCTTCAGCTCAAGCCCCGCTCACTTGCTGAAGGACTGCTGACTGCGCAGATCAGTATGAGCTGAGTCCAAAACCTGTGAGATCAGCAAGAAAGGCTTTGGCAGTCCATGGAGAGGGGAGCTGGGTGTTCCAGGAGTGGGTTTCAGGTCACGAGTTTTCTCCAACTGTGGGCATGGTAGGTGGGATGGAAACGAGGACCTCCTTTGCTGCTGTGGGCTGCAGGTCAGTACATAAACCACTGAACACTGTGGGATGCGGGAACTCACAGCAGCTCTCCTGATGCTGAGAGTGGGATGTGACAGGCACTATTTTCTCAGAGCCTTCCCTTTCTCTCCATCCCAGCCCAAAACTTCTCAACAAAGACTGAACTGACCAAAGAGCCCAGACTGTCTTCTTCAAAGCAGTGAGAGGGGACTGAAATCATCCACAAGGTTAAGGTGTCTCTTCTTGAACCAGGGTGCAAATCCCTGTTACAATATCCTGACTCCATGAGCTGAAGTCCTTCATCTGTGAAAGGGAGAGGAAAATGTAAGCATGTCACCAGAGCTAGGAGAGTACTGCTGTGTCAGCTGAGTCTGAGGAGACCTTCTGGCCTCAGAAGCAGAAAATCCCAAAACTCAAAAGCATGATTCTCACCTTTGAGTTCTGCTGTGGCTTCCAGTGATACACCAGGGAAACAGTTTGGTTAGGTTCTTGAACAATGCAGATATTTATAAAATTGTGTCTGCTTAAACAGAGGAATGTGCTATTTCTGATGAGGTCTCTGAAAAAAAAAAACCAGCAGTATGTCACTTGACTCAGGCCTTTAACTGGAACTGTCTTGGTAATTAAATGAAATTAAATGGCTGGACTATGGGGAGTTCATTACTAAGTAATCCAAAGGCTAAAGCTCTGTGAACTAGGTTCAGCTCTGAAATCCTTATTTGTTCTTGGCAGATTCAGTCAAGGCACTGGCAAGATATGTGGTATGTTCTCCTCTGATCTGGACATGGTAACACATATACTGGAGTAACTTCATACTTTTAGGTGAGATTTACCCAAAAAAAGTACCCCCAGGAAGACTGTAGGGTCCTCTGCATGTGAGGAAATCGCAAGGAGACTCCAAGAACAGAAGAGAGAATGCAGGACTACCATGTTCGCTGCACATGTCTTGCTCCAGCTCCTGCAGAGAAACTAGTAGCTCTGAATTCTCTTTTCCATTCTTAGAGACTCCCTTCAACTTCACACAGCAAAGGCATCTGGGCCTACACCCTTTACTTCAGCTTATAACATAAATGTCCCCATTTTCCAAAGGAAAACAGTTTCTGAACCACTTGTAATGAGGAACTGGGTTTCCAACAGCTCCATATTCTGGTACCAAAGCATTCCACTCTGTCAGAGTTTGTGGCTGAGGGCAAATACAAATCTGCAGCTTGTTTTCAGGCAAAGCAATTAAGCTCCTTTTTTTTTTTTT
>VWYK01008211.1:14988-26526 GCA_013399775.1 Semnornis frantzii | reverse complement strand
ATTCTAGAAGCCTTTATAAAAATAGAGGAGATACAGAGGGGTCATTTCAAAATCATTTTACATATAAATTAATAAGAGTCCCCAATATCTAGATAAAAATGAGAGCTTTTTCTCTACTGGAACACCTCACAGCTGACAGGTTTTAATATTTTTTTTAATCTACTCCAAGAATTTTCAGGCATTTTAAGCATCCAGGGGTGCAAGGACTCTTTTGATTTAGTTGGGGCAATTAATGAGGCAGGAATTATAAAATATGTAGTTATTTTATTTCCAAAAAGCCCCACCCACAAACTATATACAAACTAGTTAANACTTAAGTTCCCAGGTAGTTCAAGCCCAAAACATCAGGGCTAAGCTGGTCTGAAGCACAAGGCAGAGCAGAACATGTTGTCCAAGCTGAGAGCAGTGAGGCAAAGCACGTTGTCTGAGCAGGGCAGAAGGTAGAGCAGAGCAGCACACAATGAGGCAGAGGCAGCACAGCTGCTTGGAGCTTAGCTCAATTTATATTGTTTGCTTGTATGGTAATGGCTCCTTTGGCCACAGAGATTCACCAATCAAAATGGCATTTGCAAAACTGGCCACATTAGGTGAAAGTAGGGCTTGCTTACCCTTATTTGGGCAAGACACTAACAAGTACCTAAACACCTGTGGGTACCTGTTTAGCACTTTGGGTGGAGACATAATGGCCCAAGCCTTTGTTTTCCTCACACCCTTGCTTCTCCCATCAGCAGAAGGGTGGGGCAAGCTAGGACATGTTTTAGGCCTATTAGCCTTCCATAACACCTTTCTGGGGGGATGCCCTAAGTCATGCACTTTTCAAACTGTTCCCTGTAGTTGGATGTTGTTGTCACCATGTAAGCTATGTGGTTGCTGAGCTGGGAGATCCCAGCATTTGCACACCCAGACATTTTCATCCTTACAGTAATGAGTCTTCAGAGATCTGAGACAGTTTAAATGACACCATGGAACCAAAGGAAACAGGATCAGGGACCAGCTAGAGGACTTTTCTTCTATGCCTCTGAGTTTCTCCTGGGTCAAAGAATTGTAGAATCACAGAATGGTTTGGAAGAGAACTTAAAGATCGTCTAGTTCTACCCTCTGCCATGGGCAGGAACATCTTCCACTAGACCAGCTTGGTCAAGGCCTCATCCAGCCTGGCCCTGAACACTTCCAGAGAGGGGACATCCACAACCTCCCTGGGCAACCTGTTCCAGTGTCTCACCACCCTCACTGCAAATATTAATTAATATCGCTAATATGCTAGCACTAAGATGCTTTGAGCATGAAAAGATACAGGACCAAACACATCCAAATTGTTGTCCTGGTCTGATCCAGAGCAGAGCTAATTCTGGTCAAGGCTGTGATTTCTCAGGCTCTGCTCGGTGAGGCACTTTCTGCAGTTTGGGGCAGGTTTGCACAACCAGGGGCTGCTGCTAGGAGGGAAACACCGATGGGCAGTCACTGACAAGGACTGAGCTCCAGACCAAGGGCACTGCCATAGCTTGTGCCCCACTTTGGGGTGCAGGAAGTCAGAGGTGGCACCTGAGGGGAGGAGCAGAGGGGACAGGTGACCCTCACTGCCCAGCAAGGGATTTCATCCCATGGACAGCATCTTCAGGAGAAAGCTGAGGGATCCCCAGAGTCAAATGTCTTCTTCACTGGCTAGTGTCCCAGAAGGACCCTGTCCCTTCTGCCTCCCATCCTGATCTCTGTGTTCCTGAATCCAGTTCTGGAATCCAGCTCCTGAACCTGGTTCCCATCTACTGGTGAGTCCGGTCTGGGATTTGCCCAGTACCTGCCCCCAGCATCGGTGGTGCCAAGTACCTGAGAACCCTTTCTGGGAAGGAAGTGTTCCTAGTATCCAACCTGAACCTCCCTTGGCACAACTTGAGGCCATTTCCTCTTGTCCTGTCATTTGTTGCATGTGAAAAGAGACCAACACCCACCTCACTCCAACCTCTTTTCACATAGTTGTAGAGAAAAATGAAGTCTTCCCTCAGCCTCCTCTTCTTCAGGCTGAACAACCTCAGTTCCCTCATCTGCTCCTCACAGGACTTGTGATCCTTCTAGATCCTTCATCAGCTTTGTTGCCCTTCTTTGAACACATTCCAGCACTTCAGTGTCCTTCCTGAATTGAGTAGTTCCTTATCTCTCTTGAAGTGAGGAGCCCAGAACTGGACCCAAGACTCCACCTGAGGCCTCACTAGGGCAGAGTAGAGGGGAAGGAGAACCTCCCTCAACTTGCTGAGTGCACTCTTCTTCATGCCCCCAGGTGTCATTTGCCTTCTTGGCCATGAGGGTACATTCCTGGCTCAGGGGGAACTTGTCCACCAGCACTCCCAAGTCCTTGTCTGCAAAGCTGCTTCCCAGCAGGTCACCCCTCACCTGTACTGGTGCAGGGGATTGTTCTTCTACTGATTCAGGATTCTATGCCTACCCCAGTTGAATTTCATGGGGTGTCCTCTGCCCAGCTCTCCATCCTGGCCAGGTCTGGCAAATGGCAGTGCAGCCTGACAGGGTGTCAGCTGCTCCTCCCAGTTCTGTGTCACCAGCAGAGACACAGCTGGTGGGCAGCAGCAGACTACTTTCATAAGATCTTTGATGAGATGAGAACTGCACATCTCCTGTGATCATTTCAGGAGTGGATGTACTGAATGAAAAGGATGCAACTAAGCTGAAGGGCTTCAGGAGCACTTTCTGTCCCCAGGGCATGACAGTGCACTTACACCTTTTCTATCATAGCATCATGGAATTGTTTCAATTAGAAAAGATCTTAAACATCAGTCTTCGTTTAACTCTACCAAGGCTTAAGTTAAACCATGGCCATTGGCACCGCATCTCTGCCTCTTTAAAGCAAACTCCAGGGATTGTAATTCAGCCCTCTCCCTGGGAAGCCCTGTTCCAGTCTTTGCAACCCCTTTCAGGGAAGAAGTTTATTCTAACGTCAAGGATTCACAGAATGGTTTGGGTTGAAAGGGATCTGAAAGATAACCCACAGACACCTCCCACTAGACCATCCAACCCAGCCTTGAACACCTCTGGGGAGGGGACTTCCACAACCTCCCTGGGCAACTGTTCCAGTGTCTCACTATCCCCACTGTAAATAGTTTCTTCCTAATATCCAGTCTAAATCTCCCCTCTTCCAGCTCATAGCCATTGCTCCTCATCCTGACGCTAAAAGACTTTGTAAAAAGTTCCTCTCCAGGTTTCCTGTAGCTTCCTCAGGTACTGGAAGGCTGCTACAAGGCGTCCTTGGAGCCTTCTCTTCTTCAGGCTGAACAGCCCCAACTGTTGCAGCCTAACATAATCCAACCTAAAACTCCCCTGGTGCAATTTGAGGCCGCTTCCCCTTGTCCTGTCACTTAGATGTCCGAAACTGCAGAGGCCACAGTGGTTTAGTGTGTCTGAACCGTTCAGATTCCATACTGAGATAAGACTGCAGAGGACATCAGTGAGTCAACATTTGTAGGAAGCAGCAGTTTTTTCTTGGACCAGTAAGTAGAAACAAGCATCTGGCCTGCAAGCTTCCCTTTAGGAGGGACTCCAGATATGACATTTTCAGGGTCCCCTCTCACCTGCAAAATACAAACATCTTTTCTGAGAAGGGGTCCTAAAGGCTTCCTGTCAAAGTCAGTACAGGATAATAACTGATATTCTGGAAGATGGATCCTATTCTGAGTTGTGCAAACTCGATGGTCTTTATTTTTCTTCTTGTCTTTTTTCCCCTCAGGTATGGAGATGCTGGCTCACACCCCCCTTACAGAGTTGCCTCTCTCTCTAGACTTCCAGCCAGGGCTTCTTAAAGGTGCTGGCAAAGGTCTTGTGTGACTTACAGCCCCGGTGACAGGGAGGTTCCTTTGCCTAGAGCACCTTTCTCATGCCCCCTTCTTCAACCTGACACTGCTCCTCTTCCCACTCTCTCTTGCCTCACCCTTCCGAACCATGCCTCTTCTTTCTTCTGAGCCAGCCTCTGTCAAGGAGAGGCTTCAGGAGTGCCAGCTCTTAACCACTAGATCTGGAGAATCCTGAGTCTAGGACCATCTTTAATTCCTTTTTAATCTTTAACCATTATCCAGTGCACTTTGTTTCACCTAAACCAATTCAGCGTCTCTCTCCAAAATGCCACCTCTGTTCCCCTCAACTTCAATTAGCTTTGCACTCCAAATTTTACATTCACTCTGCTCTATATTTCACCTTTTCTATGTAAAATAACCATCCCCCTCTGAATGTTCTCTGATTTTCCCTCTAAATTTCACCTCCTCCTAGCTTACCATAGATTTTCCCTCCATTTCACCTCCATTTGCCCTAAGCACATCTGTCTTTTCCTTAAAAAAAAATTTCTCTCCCCTATAGATGACTCCAGATTTTTTCCCCAAAATTTCATGCTCTCACCTAGTGATTACCTCAGCTTTTCCTTCCACGATGTCACCTCTGTCCCCATGTCATCTGAGATTTTCCTTCCACAGTATTCATTCTCTGCCCTATATTATCACTCCTACTTTGCCCTCTGAATAACCTTTTTCTTCTGTGTGATCTCTGACTCCTAACTTATATCAGCTTTTCCCTTCAGCATCTTCATTCTGGCTCCTAATGATTATCTCAGCTTTTCCCTCCAAATGTTTCTTTCATCTTTAAATAACCTCAACCTTTGTCTCCAAAATATTAATTCCGTGCCCTATAGATGACCTCACCTTTTCCCACCTATATGTTAATATACCTCATTTTTCCCCTCCAAAATGTATTTCCTTCTAAAATGTCACCTTTCTCCCCATAAATCTCCTCAGCTTTTCCCTCCAGAATATTCATTCTGAAATGAGGCCAAACTAGATTAGCATAGTCCTTGCAGCACCAAGAAATGATCCATATCTTGCCTTGCCTCAAAAACATTCAATCACTTGTAATTATCTGTTAGTCACCATGGTAGAGATATGGCTAATTACTTTTAATTAAAAGTAATATTTTGATACAGCTCTGCTACCTCTGCTTGGAATTGTTTTAAATATCATACATTTACCTCAAATTTTCTGCAATACAGCTTAGGGAGGAGGAATCTGCACTGCACTTCTCGATAGCAACAGGTCTTAAGAGTATGAAGGATGAAATTCTCAAGAGTCTTTATGTCATGGATGGAAATGGAATCATTACTGTATTTTTGAACTCCTGCTAACGTCATTGACACCCACCTACAGTCCACTAGAAATATAAGTGCAGAGAGATCAGTTCGTTCACAGATTACCAGGAGGCTAACCAAGAAGGGGCAAGCCAGAGCCAAATTCACTGGTAAGCTTTCTTTTAAAGAACATGAAAGGGAGAAGGATTTCTTCTTTGTGTTTTTTAATTCCCCCTTAAATCAAGCTATGAAATGGGTCTCTACTATAGTACACCAGGCTGTATTATTATTGCACTTACTAATATATGTGGTACACTTTCTTTTTGTGCAGTGTTAAAAACTGAGCTGTCTGGATCTCAAGTTTTGCATTCTCCTTGGAGCACACAGAGAGCTGCTGCTGTAACTAATCAGTCAACTGAAACAGCTGTACATAATATGAAATGTAACATTACAAATGTAAATACCTTGTGTTATGTGCTATACTAGTCCCTCTCAGAAAGAGAAATCCAGTGTCTTCGAGTGTTACTTTGCCTTACTTCTATGTTGTAGGGAGACAGGCGGTTTAAGCTATTAGAGCTTTGATACGGAAGATGCTTCTTTAGAATAATTTATTCCAGGACATCAGGAGTAGAACAAAATCCAGTTGGCAGCACATGGATGTCAAAGTTTTTCTTGCCATGGATAAATTGTTTTCATCACCCCACTGGATTGTTATGCACGTCTTTATCAGTGCGAGTTTGGTAGGATTTAAAGCATGTGGTTCGTTGTCCTTCTTGCAGATAGTCTGTTCTTCTCTTCAACATGTGGAAACTGGTGCTCCTGGGTCTCTATACAGCATTGGCTGTGAGAGGATTGGCAAAGGGTGCTCCTTTCCAACCAGAAGAAAAATGGAAACCTCTAGATAACCCTAGAAACAGAGACCTGGTAAGGAAATGCTGCAAGAAAGATAGTCTGTGTGAGTCTTTACCACCAGAATTTTTCTCTTGTAAACTGAAAGGAAAGAGGGCCCCATTAAATATAGTGCTAGTAAGTGTGCACTTTGTGTAGTCAATAACCACAGCTGGAAGAGCATTCCTCAGTCAAGATGTACTCCTTGACTGAAGAGACACTGTGCAGCAGTGCACAGAGCTTCCTTATAGCTTCATACAGCAGCTTCAGTTTTTAAAAAAGCATTTCGATTATCCAGCCACTTGTTTCATGAAGCAGAAGAGGGATGATTATTATGTTTTTCTCCAAGGTGTGCTCTGATCGTATGTTGTCTCCTCTTCTAGAAGGACAAGGAAGTTTGTACGTGATACATTGTCATGAATCGTGGCTTAACATCTAAAAGTTAATTACGGCTAAGAAAATATCAATAAGGGGAATTCTGCAAGATCCTTTGTAAATGATCAGTTTCTCACACTTTTTCCTCACTGTTTTAAGAAACACTAATGTTTTCAAGTGACCCATTCAATTCAGTTGCCCGCTGTGGCTAACTCTTGGAGACCATTTCTCTTACTGTGTAACAGAACTGTACTGCTTGCACTCAGCAAGGCTTTTGCAGTGCCTGTTTTATAAAGGATGCAGTTTGAATCCTCAGTGATTTGGAGGGGAGCATAGATTGGTAAGGAGCTGGTGGTCTTTGGACACCATGTGAGGTGTATGAACCATGGATAGAGAGGATATGTCTGTGTTGTAGCAGTTTAAGGTCACAGGAGAGAATTTAATTCCACACGAGGACAAATATTACATCTAATTTGTGTCAGTAGAAATAATCAATCTCCACTGGGCATGCTCTGTTTTCACATCTGAAATATGTTCAGTTTTTCAGAACGCTCCAGGCTTATTTTTCGGGCAGGGGTCTTGATCTCAGAAAGTTCCCAGCTACTTTCACTGTGAACAATGAAGGACCAAGGCCTGTCATGGTCTACTCAGATCCTATTGCTTCTGCATTTGCAGATTATGAAGAAAGGAAAAATTCTTTCTCAAATTATTTCAAAGGCTGAAAAATGCTGCTGACCAAGGTAACAGAGCATGCCTTTTCCTCTCATGTTGTTGCATGTAACCAAGTGAAAGATTGGGATTCACGTTATTTTAATTTCTGTCTGAAGTATGAAAACAACTTCTTTTTCAGAGGCAACTAAAAATGTTTAAAATCTATGGTTTAACATTGTTGAGCTAGGGGTTTATGAAGTAATTACTACTATGGTAGATTAACACATGGTGCTTGCGAAGACCTAGATAGATCACACTATTTTGTTTTCTCCTTGTTCTCTCATTCTGCCAATGTACAGATAATAGTGAATCATAGAATCAGCCAGGGTTGGAAGAGACCACAAAGATCATCTACTTCCAACCCTCCTGTTATGGGCAGGGACACCTCACACTAGATCAGGCTGTCTAGAGCCTCATCCAGCCTGGCCATATGCAGGTTTCTTTATGTAACCGATGGCAGTAAAATTATGAGTTGAGACTAATGGCTTCTTGTGATAATGGGTATGAAGAAAGTGAGTTTAGGCATAAGATGCTGCACTAGCTAAGAACACAGAATATTTCACATCTTCATCCATCCATGCTGCTTTCCTTGTTTCTACCACTGAAATGGAAAGGTAAAGAAAAGGATTGCAATCTTGTCTCTTCTAAATACGAAATGAAAGTGATTCAAGCTTGTATTATTAATAAATCCAGCCTCGGTTTGTAGCAGGTACTTCTGAGATATTTTATCTCTGCATAGCCACAGTCCAGCAAAAAAACAAACAAACAAACAAAACCTTTCACATCTCAATCTGAGAGACAGTGAATACTAGCTGTTTTAAGGAAGAGGAAATAATAGTATTCTCCCATTTTACTGATAGCTGAATATTTCGGTAAGTTTTCAGTCTAAGCCTTTTGGTGATTTACCTACTGGTCTTAAAGAGTAATTTGTAATCAATAATAGTTTTAGGATTTTTAGCTCTGTCCTGTTTTGTGCCTGCTTTAAATGTTATCTCTCTTTGTAATTCAAAGCAAAGCACTGCACTAACATTTTAATACTATGTTATTTTTGTCAAGTTCTCGTGTCAAGGTTAAACAAAATAAATTGCAACATACACTAAGTGTTGTGCATGATAACTAGATGAAAAGGAACTTAAGAAGGGATGCTCTAGCAACTGTTACAGCATCAGTGAGAAAATTAGGGCTGGAAGCAATTTTTCCCACATAATTCAGGGTAATTATGGTAGTTCTCTTCAATGTTCAGAGCTGTTTTCTGGAAGTAGAGGTCTGCTGCACTGTGTTTCGGTCAGTGTTACCAGGTCTTGCTTTGGATCATACCCTGGTTACATATAAATATTTCTGTATGTGTCTCATACCCTTTCTCTTTCTCTTTTTCAGACATTTACTTTTGATCTTCATGTGAAGTGGTAACCTTTACAGAGACATGTTACTGCTTTGAATTTTTAATAGTTTCCTGACAATTTACAGTTGCCCTCAACGATCACAGCTCTCACCTGTGGAACCTGAGGTTGTGCTGTAATTAGCACATTTCCTCTCTGCACTGCCTAGCAGAATTGTGCTTGTCTAAACGTGAATAAACGAGTGCAACTGAGTGCTTTGAACTACTGTCAAGTGTCTTTGTTTCTAATTGGTAAATAAATGTTACCTTTCCGTTTACTAGAACTAGACCTGAGAAGGTGGTCTGCAGCAGTTCCTCTTTTACTGCAAGTCTTCTAGTCTCTTGGGAGACCACAGCAAAGGGAGAAATTTCTGCTCTAGCAGAGACACCTGCCCAAGGGCCTGGTGGTTGCTTCCTCCTCACCTCTCATCATCTCTCGCCCCCGTTTCTGGCCAGGCCCAAGTCAATATGTCACCTGCGCCATAACTGTATATGAAATTAAGAAATCCTTCGTATGTCAAGGGCGGGGGAGGGGGAATATTTTTTTAAAAAAATCTGAGGAAATAAAAGCTCTACAGCGAGGGCAGGTACAGAGGCACTTTCCAGCTACCCTGTGCCCTCATGCTGCTGGCTCCTGCGAGGCAGCAGCGCCGCAGGCCGCCAGGCTCAGGAGGCTCTCCACCCCAGAGCCCAGCGGCTGCCCGCTCCCAAGGGACATGTTTCCCGGGGAACCCCTCCCTGTCTCCCGCTGCGCACGGCAGCGGGGCCGGAACTCGCACGTGAGGGCGCGGGACGCGGCGGGCACCATTTCAGGAGGACCCGCGTCCCTCACTCTACTACGTTCCGGGGCGCTGGTTGCGGCAGTTTCCGGCCTCGGCTGGTGCCGGCACGATGTCGGGCTTCAGCCCGGAGCTGATCGATTATCTGGAGGGGAAGATCTCCTTTGAGGAGTTCGAGCGGCGGCGAGAGGAGCGTAAGAGCCGCGAGAAGGTGAGCGTGTCCCGCCGACGGCCCCGCGGGCCGCCCCGGCCCTCTCCCTCCGTGACAGCACCTGGCAAAGCTCCGACCGCTTCGGAGGCTGACTCTCCTTTGTGTCTGTGGGGTTATGTCAAGTGTCCCTCTGCTCAGCTTTTGAGTACTCTGCAGACTCATCGATTATATCCACGTCACTGTTAATTTATTTGCAAAAATTACAAGAAAGTGACCTTAATTTGTAAGGGTCATTAGGGTCTGGTAGGACAAGTTGTTCAAAGCAGTTTAGACCCTTCAGAGGCACAGAATGCAACGTTTCGGTTCGTGCCAGTGCGGCTTGCGCCCCTGGACATGACAAAAGCTAGTGGCAGTTACTTTCGGGCACTGTAACTGATTGCTTCTTTAGGTTGGAGTAATGAGCAGAAGCAGGTTTAGATATAAAGTCATCCAGCATATCATAGTACCACTTCCTACCATCTGTGTGAGACTGAAGGAGAAGATCCAATTGGACTCCTTTTGGTATTGTTTGTGCATTCTTGCCAGCAATGAATACCCGGAGAGACAGCTCTATGCCTAAAAGTAAGCAGATGGTAGCATTATGGGACATACTGTATGCTTGATTGGAGTATTGTTAATTTTGCCATCTTTACCTCAAAATGCAGCTGAATGTCTGTTTCCTGGTCTTTGGAGAGCAAATTCAGCAGAGCTCATCTGAAATGGAAGGAGAAGTGATGTACTAGGGCAGCTTTCTCACTGGACTAACAAGTGCTGTTTTGATGTTTTGTTTTGCATTTAAAAAGGGCAGGCTTCTAAAAGGATTTATCACACATTTGTAACTTGTCAGCCATGTCACCTTGCCTGACTGTAATGCCAAGGAAGCAAAGCAGTGAGTCTCTTCAGTCAAAAGTAATGTGAATGGTCACTGTCCCATTCATCTCACATTGACAGGAATATAACTGTTGCGCTGCGTTCCTTTAGAGCTACAGGGCTGACTCCACCTGTTTCACTTGCAGTGCAGAAGGTGGAAACCCCTGGTCCAAGTGCTGGTTGTAAATATTAAGGCAAATAGGAATGAGTCATGTTATAAAGCTGATCACTGGTATTGTTGGTGTGCGTAGGATGGTGAAAATACATCTGCTGATGAAAACGCTGAAGATGTAGAGGCTCCATCTTCATCAAAAAAAGCATCTGGGAAATCCCAAGATCAGGATGAAACTGACGGTAAATGTTAATGAAATAATTCCAGTGAAAAATGCACTTAAAAGGTCATTGAAAGCATTTTCTCTTTGATAGCTGACTTTTATCCTTGTCTGCTGCTTTTCAAACCTGTGTATGCTGAAGCACATTGTCAGTGTAGGATGTTCCAAGCCAGGATTGTACTCATTTGGTGTGTTTAAGAGGCTGAATCTGCCCAGCCGACTATCTTTTTTTTTTCTGGGAAACCCTCCAGTTTTCCTTTTCTGGCCTCTTAACAGGATAACCATGTGGCCTCAATTATTTACTCTCTTAAGTTATGAATAAATTGAAAGCCTTCTGCCTATTTTGGTTTGATGGTTTTTTTTCCCTGTTTATCTCTATGCTAGTCTTTCGTGGAGTGTTTCAGAATATTTGATTTTATTGTGTGAGTGTTGTCATCCTAAGTGAAGTAAAATAGCTAAAAAGAGGAGTTTCTTATTTCTCTTCGTGTTTTTCTCCTAGTCAGTTATTGTTTGACCTGTTTAAAGTGTCTGTGCATTTACTTCTGCTGGATATTCCTAGGTACAGATCCTCTGGCTGGCTTTCTTTTTTCACTGTGATGATTTAGGAGTAACCCACACTGAGTTCACCCAGACTAGACTCAGTCAGCTGGAAGTTAAGGAATATTTACAGCTTAGCACAATGTACAAGCAGATATATACACAATATACAGGAATATTTACAGAAATATACAAGTTAAAGGTAATACAGAAACACAACACCCCCTCCCAGAAATCAGAGTCCCCAGGAGGGGCTCCCAACCACCCTTCCACCTTCTTTCCACCCCTCTACCTTACCCCAGGGTCTGTCTTATGTCCAAGGTGAGTTTGGAGGATCAGCAACAAGGGTTAGAAGGAAAGGTGATTAG
>VWYK01008211.1:0-13954 GCA_013399775.1 Semnornis frantzii | reverse complement strand
AGGTTTTTTTTTCCATGTCTGTCATTTTATCTAGGAAAAAATAAACATTCACTGATAGATCTGTGCACTAGTTTTACTTCTGCTCATACTACAGACAGCACAGAAGTCTAAATAGCAGTCAGAATCAAGGAAACTTTGATATTGTTTCTATTTAAGGAGTTGTCGCTTGAATCAGACTTGGGATATTCAGAGGGAAAATGGTAGAAAAGGTCCTTTAAAATTACTTTTGGTACATAAATCTTCAGAGCTAATCTACTACAATCATCAGATGATCCCTGCATCCAAGGAGACTGGAATAAAAGGGAAATGAATTTTTTTTTTTTTTTTTCAGATGGTGCAGGAAGAAAAGTCTTGATTTTTAGATACTTCATATCAAAGTTAGCTATATTTGGTTGTTTGGGGAAAAAAAAATGCCCCACACCAAAACATAAGGATAAATTCAGATGTAATACTCAATTCCCTCTTTCATGTAGGCAATACATGATAGGTTTGTTTTTCAGTCTCAGCCTGGTAACTGTGGTTATTCTGTTATAGAATCATAGAACAGTAGAGGTTGGAAGGGAACTCCAGAAATCATTGAGTCCACACACCCCACCCCACCCCCACTCGCCTAAGAAGGATAAGCTAGGGTAGTCCACACAGGAATGCACCCAGGTGGATTTTGAAAGTCTCCAGAAAAGGAGACTCCACAACTTCTCTGGGCAGACTGTTCCAGGGCTCTTTCAGCCTCACTGTAAAGAAGATTCTGCTCATGTTGGTGCTCAAGTCCCCCAGTCATCCTCATGGCTCTCCATTGGACTCTCTCCAGCAGATCCCTGTCTCTCTTGAACTGAGGAGCCCAAAATATGACACAGTATTCCAGGTGTGGCCTCACCAGGGCAGAGGAGATTTTTAGATGCCAAATCCCCTAGCTGAAACCTTTAAATATTTTGATATCCCCATAGATAGAGACTTGTGGGGGTTCTAACTTTGGGTTACTTAGAAATGAGTTGTCATTAAAAAACCTCTGCATAATTTGATAGTTTGCACAAGTAGATCCTTGTGGGGGCTAATAATCCCAAGCTAACTGGGTAATGAAAAGCTGTCATTAAAAGAATAGAATTTCTTAAATCATCTGCTTTAAGGATATCAATTTTGGATGTATAGCTTCACATTCATATTTCTTTTAATGAATGTCGTTATTTCTTCTTCCAACAAAATGTGAATGGTCTGGATGTTGCATTTACACATGTTGAAAGGCCCTTGCTGTCATGAACAGAATGGTTACAAGATCCTGGATTAAATTATTCTTCTAAAAATTGGTCTCTGCCCTGTTGTTTAGTACAATTGCTCACTTAACCTCTTCAACTGAAAAGCCTGGCTTCATCTGAGGAGTTCAGTGCTTGGAAATTACTGGGTACACTTCTCTTGGAAGGACTGAGAAGAATGTTGACTAAACTGTTACTTTGTTCAAAATGCTGCTCCACGCTTTCAGTTCAAATATCCCAAATATGCTAGAGGTTGGGGGATACTAAGCATTGGTGAAGGATAATGCAGAGCTTTAAAACCAGAGAAGATGGTTAACACTATTTCTGCATTTCAGCAGGACTTTTTCTTAAGAATTGCTGGTTCAAGTGGGCTACCAAGTATGAAGAATTCTGTTTTCCTTGAACTTGTCCTGAGAAGCAGCATGTGCTCTTGATTATATTCTTTACTTCATTTTTGCTTCCTTCTCAACCAGGAGAAACTTCAGATGGTGTCAGTAAATCTGTTCATCGGGTCTTTGCATCCATGCTTGGGGAAAATGAAGAGGATGAGGAGGATGAAGAGGAAGAAGAAAAAGAAGAGGAGGAAACTACTGAGCAGCCCACAGCTGGTGATGTTTTTGTGCTGGAGATGGTACTTAATCGAGAGACCAAGAAAATGATGAAGGCAAGTATTTAAACTTTGATATAACTCCCTTGTTTCTCCAGAAGGATGGTGCAAAAATGCCAGTTTGTGTGATTTTTAGCTACTGATTGAGAAACCTGCCCGAAAATCAATCCATGTAGGATACCTCTGGTTATGGTGCTGTCACCTGTCTTTGTTAAAATTTCTGTAGATTACTGTTTGCCAACTTCCAAAAGTAATGAAGTAAATTTTTGCAGCATCTGGGCTGTCTGCATTAGATACCAGAGTCACTGTCAGGTATGGAAATTGGCAAATGTTTGGGTCAGTTTAGTATCACCGGTACTTAAGTAAACTCGTATTAAGCGTAAGTGTGAGTAATGTCTCCTGAATGTGAGCACAGCTGAATTCTCAGATCTAAAATCCCCTTTTCCATTTAGGAGAAAAGACCTCGAAGCAAACTTCCTCGTGCCTTGAGGGGTCTAATGGGAGAGGCCAATATCCGCTTTGCTCGAGGAGAACGTGAGGAGGCCATCCTGATGTGCATGGAAATCATTCGACAGGGTATGTTAGAGTGGTGAAACCTTTTGGGCTTTAAGGGTGAGTGAAATTATCATGCGCACAAGGAAAATGCAGTGTGCCTCTGCTGGTGATGAAAGTACTCAGCACAAGGCAAGTAACTGCGAAAGCAGTGTGGAATTGAGAACATAGAGCCTACTTCTTTTGCTGTTTTGCTTGTCTCCTGCTGAGACAAGCTTAGCTTTACACAATTTGTTTCTATTGTCTTTGTAGAACCAAGGTATAAACATCATCATGACTTGCAATGGAGAATAATGCCATAAATATTTGTTAAGATTGAGTCAAGCTGCAAGTTTTTGCCTTAATTTAAACAGCAATGATCTTTCCTAGAATTGTCATAGCTGTAGGTGCAGAAATGCAAATGTAGTTGTTTTGAGAGTGGTTTGAAAACAACAATTCTTAATTATTCTTCTTGTCTTTTCACAGCTCCTCTTGCTCATGAGCCATTTTCTACTCTTGCCATGATCTATGAAGACCAGGGTGATATGGAGAAGTCTTTACAGTTTGAACTGATTGCAGCTCACCTAAATCCCAGTGATACTGAGGAATGGGTTAGACTGGCGGAAATGTCGCTGGAACAGGACAATATTAAACAGGCTGTTTTTTGCTACACAAAAGGTAGGAAACATTTTAATAGGTGAAAGTAAATGTTAGGATCCTGAAACGATTTAGATTGGAAGGCACCTTAAAGACCAGCTAGTTCCAACCCTGTGCCATATGCAGGGACACCTCCTACTAGAACAGCTCATGACTCCATCCGACCTGACTTCCAACACTGTCAGGCTTGGACCCTCTATAGTTCCTCTGGACAACCTACAGAAAAGTTACCACTGTCTCGCCACTCTCGTGGGGAAGAATTTTGTCCTCATGTTTAATCTCAATCCTGCTTCTTCCAGTTTGAAACCTCTACCCCTCCTCCTCCCCCAACATGCCTTGATGAAAAGTCCATCTCCAGTACTTGGGTAGCCCCTTTCAAATACTAGAAAGCTACTCTAAGGTTTCCCCTTCTCTTAACCAGGATGAACAACTTCAACTCTCTCAGCCTGTCTTTCCAGGAGAGGTGCTCCAGCCCTTGTATTATTTTCAAAGCCTCCTCTGGCCTTGCTCTAACAGTTCCATGTCCTTGCTTGTGCTGAGGACTCCAGAGCTGGCCCCATGTGATGGTTTGGGAGTTCCCTGCCCCCCCTACACTTTGTAAAATCACCCAGACTAGACTCGGTCAGCTGGAAGTTAAGGACTGAAGCTCTATTTACAGCTTAGCACAATGTACAAGCAGATATATACACTATATACAGGAATATTTGCAGAAATATACAAGTTAAAGGTAATACAGAAACACAATACCCCTCCCAGAAATCAGAGTCCCCAGGACGGGCTCCCAACTACCCTTCCACCTCCCCACTGCTCTACCTTACCCCACAGTTTGCCTTATGTGCAAGGTGAGTTTGGAGGATTGGCCGGGGTGTTAGAAGGAAAGTGGTTAGGGAGGTTACTCGGCAGAGAGAAGGGAAAAAGCTAGAGAGCCCAAGACTCTCTCCAAGCCCGAGAGTGTCTGTGACTTATCTATGTTTATGTTCTTAGTCTTATCCATCTCAGCAAGCCTATAAGTGAAGTAGACATCACCTTTGTTTTCTTTTCACAGCCTATAATTTTCTCCATTAAAATATTCCAATTAACCTCAAACCAGCACACCCCAGCATTGCAAGTGGGTTCTCAGCAAAGGACAGAATCCCCTCCCTCCATCTACTGGCCACCCTGCTGGGGATCAGCCCAGGACATGGCTGGCTCTGTGCTATGAGTTCACGGTGCCAGCTCGTGTTGAACTTCTCATCACCCAGCACTTCGAAGTCCTCAGGACTGCTCGCTAGCCATTCTCCATTCAGCCTGGATTTGTGCTTGGGATTGCCCCAACTCAGGTGCAGGACCTAATGCCTTAGGTGCTAATGGCAACAGTTCTTTCTGTTTTCTGCTTTCTAATTTACATTGCTGCATTTTGCCAAGGTTCTGGTACCCCTGTCCAAAGTCAAAGAGTCATTAATTCTTAACGTAGGGTACCCTTTTCATACCAAAACCTGGTATGTGCCCATTAGCCTTCGTCTAGTCAGGGAAACAACTGTGAAATCCATTGTTGCCTTTTCTTACACTAGAGTGCTAATAGGCTTCTTCTTTTAGCTCTGAAATACGACGCAACCAACGTGCGTTACCTGTGGGAGAGATCGAGCCTGTACGAGCAGCTGGGGGAACACAAGATGGCTATGGACGGCTACAGGCGCATCTTGAACCTCCTCTCCCCCTCTGACGGAGAGCGCTTCATGCAGCTGGCAAGAGACATGGCAAAGTGAGTTGGTCTGGAAAACACCCTGCTTTAGTTTCCCAGAGTTCCTCCCAAGATGGTGTTGATAAGCTCTGCAGTTGCCGCAAGGTGGCTGTGTGACTAAAATAAAAAGTGCATCTGATTTCGCTGGGGTAAGCCCACCACAAGCATTCAGCCCACAGCTGATGTCATGTTTTCAAAGCCTGACATCTTGTGCAGGATCAATGCATCAACTTAGAAGTGTTCTATTCGCTTGCCCGAGACAGAGAGGATCCGTGGTTGAAGCATGTAGCTCTATTACTGTGGTTTTAATAAGCTGTTAAACTATTTTATATCTCAGCTTACTCATACATAAATTTTAGAAAGCTGTTACCAACCTGTTTCCAAACAATTTAAGTATGTCGATCCTCGTGGTTGTGAAATGCACCACAAAAACACGAGGATTTGTATTGTAACACTATTACTACTGAAGATTGTTCTGAAACCATGTTAATGTGGTACATGATCAGTAACTTGGCTCAAGGTGGGGGATATTGTGATGAAAACTCCAGGAATGTCCTACCATAGATGGTGATTATTTGAAATACATAGGAATTATCAACATTTGTAAGGAAAGGAAAAATAAAAAACCTTTGTCGCCATCTTTTGTAACTTGTAATGCAAGTACTTGCTAATAGGCAAAAATAAAAGAAATAGGATAATCTTTTTGCTTATGTTTGAAGTTACCTCAAATATTTAATATCTCATATCTGTTATATAGGAGTTACTACGAAGCAAATGATGTGACCTCTGCTATTGAGATAATAGAAGAAGCTTTTACTAAGCACCAGAGCCTGGTCTCCATGGAAGATGTTAACATCTCAGCTGAACTGTATATTTCCTCCAAACAGTATGACAAAGCACTGGCGGTACGGAGAACTAAATATATTTCTGTGTCATGTTCAGCGCCTCTTTGCTAGTCAAGATGGGCAGTTTATGTTCTTATAGTACTTAGATGTGGTCCTGGTTCTGTAGCTGATCAAATACAGGTTGCTTGCTATTAGTTCTGTAGTAATTAGCATTAAAGTTAACAGTTTGATGTTGGAGGCTGATAGAATTATATGCTGTTCCACGTTTAAAATGTTGGGATGTTTCCACTCCTTCTCTACGATTACCATACTCTGAGAAGACCTATGAGAGGCAGAGAAGATCTATGAGCTAGTTTTGGAGTGCTACCAGCAAAGGGCATTCTCTAAATTGTAGGTTAGGTAGGTGACACTGGATGATGTAATGGTTCAAATGCAGACCGTTGTGCTTTATCTGACATACTTGTGTTACAAGTAATAATTTATTCATTAAGCATCAAGCATCCATTCCAGAAAGACAATACACCTTAACTGTAAGGCATTGGGAAGTGGAGAAGACCACTAATCTGTTCTCAGTTTGTTCTAGCAGGTTTTAACCCTTACTCTTGAGGCATGTTTCCAGGTTGATTTAATCTGACTTTAAGAGGAGAGAATTTAGTATGTGGCCAGGATTATCCATTACAAGATAGATGGAATAAACTGTTAGTTGGGGCTTTCTCCTTGTGAACATTCTTATTCTCCTGAGTGGCAAGTGACAGGAAACAGCCTCAAGGTGCATCAGGGGACGGTTTAGCTGGGACATTAGAAAAAAATTCTTCCTCAAAAGGGTTGGCAAGTCCTGGAACAGGCTCAGGGAAGTGGTGGACCCCACATTCTGGAGCTGTTTTTTCTAAAAGTCATGTAGATGTGGTGCTGAGGTTTAGGAGTGAACTTGGCAGTGCTGGGTTAACAATTGGACTTGATGACCTCAGAGGTCTTTTCCGGTTTAAACCATTCTGTGATTATCTGGTGCTTTATTTTCAATCTTCCAAGAGGCTTTAAAAGAAACTATAAATGCTAAAAAACTCTTCTAGATGTGATGAAGATACCTGCTGCATTTGCTAAAGAGGTGCCAGACAGGAGGTAATCAAACTCAGTACTGGCCAACTGACCACATGTGAAATGAGTGTAGATTTTCTTTTGATAACTCTGGTGATATCTAAACCAATTGCCATGTGAGCTGGTTACTCTGTATGTCCTCTAAACCTTTCAAGTGATTCAAGTTACTTGTCTGTTCTAGGTTATTACAGATTTTGCAGGAATTGTACTTGAAAAGAGAACACAAGAAAAAAGTCCATCCGAGGAGAAGAAAGGTCAGTAGCTAACCGGTGGTTAGCGTGCCCCTGCTGCTCATCCAATGTGACATCTTTTCTTCCATTTCCTTTTCAGCTCTCAGGGATATTTTGATGCACATTGACTGGCTTTTCTCCTCTGAAACTTTCCAGTGTCTCTTAACAACTTGCATGGCATGACCTCGGCTCCCTCTAAGGAATTTCTCTGATGTCTAATTAGCCCTACTGACTCACAAAGGACAAGCGCTGCACTCCAGGCAACTGCAGCCTTTTAAAGTTCTAAACATTCCTGGGAGCAGTCACATCAGTCTACCTATTTCTAAATAGCTTCTGAAAAAAAACTTGGATAAGCTTAGTGGCTTCTGTGCTCTATAATCTCAACCTTCAACTTGAGACTAACATTCTTCACAAATGCTAATTCTGCTATTAAACATTTAAATGTTTTGATATATGCAAATCTGGGAATGCTGGCTTGTGAGTGAGTCAAGTGAGTTGTCTTTGAGAAGTCTGCTTTATGAAAATCACTGCTTCAGTCTTAAAATGATTGTTTTCTCTGTGGAATGATACCGGCATACCAGCTCCATAAGCAGAGGCCCTGTCGTAGGATTGAATTGGTTGGTGTTTCAGCAGTGCAAACCCAGGGTAGGGATAAGATATTTCTGTTGGCCTTTCACTTTAATGGACCAGGTAAGACTACAGTTGATCAGTGAACAACTGACCTGATAAAGACTTTGAACAGATCATTTAAAAGAAGCTAAACAATAATGAGTCTGGGAATTATAAGAGTTTTGCCATGTTACATAGGGTGCACAATTACTTAGGTCAGAGCTTCTAAACTACCCAAGAGTGTGGTTCCTGCTCTTGCTTTTTAACTTCTGTGACNCTTAGCTGGTGGTCCCAGGATAACCTGCTAATCTTTTAAAAAAGATACAGAGGCGGTGGCAGAAGCTGAGGAAAGCCAGGAGACAATGACTGATGACCAGAGTCTTCCAGTTGCTGAATCCAGTACTGCAGGTATTTTAACTTCTCAATTTTGTGAAAGCCTGTGAACTGATAGTATGCTCAAGTTCCAATCATATGAAAATGGAGGAAGATTTCTAACAGCAAATAAATAGTGCTTCATCCAGGAAAGGTTTCTTGTGTACTCTCTTCCTTACTCAGAACTTTCTTCTGATGATGTATACAGCCAGATCTCTGGTGCACAGGATTAGCTCAATGAGAATAAATGCCGTAATATAGAGTATTTCCTTCAAAAGGAAGAAGAGGGTACAGGTGCACAAATTGCTAAGGGAAGGCTTTATGAAGCAAGCACATCTTGAGAGGGCAAAAGCTCTAAGTGCATCCTACAGGATCCTGCTGTGGAAATCCATGAACACAGACAGCACTTGATACTTCATGTGACATGATTAGTATCAGAGACAGTAGGAAGAAGTTGTTCCAACTATCTGAAAAGATACAAAAGGAGGGGAGAGGCCAGGCCTCCACCAATGTTTGTTAGAGTCAATGAGAAAGTATTTTCTTAGCAGATCTGAACATGGCCTGGGTCAGCTCGTGAAATACTTGTTAAAGCTTCTGGGTTCAGAAAGGAATTCTTTATCTTCTCACAGCTGTGGAGAAGGTCAGCTGCTCCATACCTGAGGGTGTTCCTATCGACATCACAGTCAAACTGATGGTGTGCTTGGTTCACTTGAACATCCTAGAGCCTCTCAATGTAAGTAGAAACCAACCCATAAGTTGAGGGATGTTTTAATAAATTACCGAAGGTCGTAATTGTTCCTGTCTTTATATGGCTGAGGTCATTGAGAGAGCTGTGGAGATTCTTTTTACCTCCCTCCCACTGCAGGAGAGAAAACTGTAATAACAGAAACACTGGGTTTGTCCTTACAGAGCATGCCTTCAGTGGAAGTATTGCTGAGGCACAGTAAATCACAGACCCTGTGCTCCGATGGGCCCAGGACCATGCTGTGTAGTGGTTAAACACTAAGGCACCCATCAGATGTGAAATGTCAAAGTGCAGAAAAATGTGGCTTTTTCAGGAGTTCTGAAATTCAGGTTTTTGGTTGTTTGGATTTTTTTTCCCCCACTTTTTTAAACTAACAAATGAAGGAAGTGTAGTTCAGAATGCAAACAGAATAAAAATCATAGAACCATAGAATTGTTTTGCTTGGAAAAGACCTCTAAGATCATTGAGTCCATCTTTCAACCTAGGACTTCCATGGCCATTAAACCATGTCCCCAGGTGCCATGCCCACACATTTCTCAAACAGTTCCCAGGGTGGTGATTCCACCACTTCCCTGGGCAGCCTGTTCACAGCATGAAAATGTGAGCCTCCAATTACCATACCTTTAAGAATTGTTCTCTTTGGTTATTTGTGCTTTCAGTGGTTTGTGTGTCATTTTTTTTTTCCCTTTAAGCCTCTTCTGACCACTCTGGTAGAACAAAATCCAGAAGAAATGGGTGACTTGTACTTGGACGTTGCAGAGGCGTTTCTGGATGTGGGAGAGTACAACTCAGCACTGCCTCTCTTGAGCTCCCTTGTCTGCTCTGAGCGGTACAACTTGGCTGTTGTCTGGCTACGGCATGCGGGTGAGAAGCAGCAGGGCTGCTGAGGGGTGGTGATACAATACCAAACATTTCCAAGTGCCTTTATGTAAGATCACAGGAATTTTTTAGCCACATGTTGAAGGATCATTGGTATTTGCCAGACTATACTTGGAATTTATTATGAGAACCTTGTCATGGAGCATTTTCTTGTTCTTCATATAGATTGAAATTTACTTCAGGTAAAAATACTTAATGAAGTGAAAGAACATCTATTCTGCATCCTTTGTCAAACCATGATACTGTAAATGAAACTGTGGATGCAGCAGTACATATTTCTGAATATTTCTGCTTCCATAATGCATATCTTGGGTGGTTATAACTGAAAGAGTATCTGGAAAGTGTATGAAGTATTTTACAGCTTTTAAACCTTTTTTCACTCTTCACGTGTGTTGTGTTGTTTGTGGTATTTCTAGAGTGCTTGAAGGCTTTGGGACACATGGAGCGTGCTGCAGAGAGCTATGCCAAAGTTGTCGATCTTGCCCCACTGCACCTGGATGCAAGAATCTCACTTTCCACACTTCAGCAGCAGCTGGGCCGACCTGAGAAGGCTCTGGAGGCACTGGAACCCATGTATGATCCAGACACGCTGGCACAGGATGCCAATGCTGCCCAGCAAGTGAGTGAAGCATTCTGCCCTTCCAGTGTAGGGAACGTTACTCTGCTTAACTATGGTAATGGCCAAAGCTGTCAGCTACATAGCAGTACTGATTTCCAGCATGGTGAGCTTTCAGAATGCAGCAAATGACTCAATACAGAGCATCAGGGATGGGGCCTTGTGGGTCACGCTCCCTGACCATTTTAGCAGTATTTCCCTTGTCCTACCTGATTATTTTTGGCTAAGGTGCAAGCTCTTGGCCACTGAGAACCACTCTGACACCCATCACTTTGCATCAAGTTGATTCAGCTATTGTGATGTGTGTGGTTTGGCCTCTGCAATGCTGTAGCCAAGTTTCTGTGTCTCCTCTCCAGCACTGCCTTTACTGTAGTTATGCCTTATTTCTCTGAAGTGGAAAATTTCAAGCAGCATCTACTGCAGGGTGATTTACTTGGATCTTACCTGCTGCTGCCAAGATTCTTACAGCTTGTGAGAAGCTTTTACAATCCTGTTGGTACTGGACTGAGCCAAACCAGTTTCATGAACTCACTTTCTGTGCAAGAGGTTGAATAACATTCCCTGTTCTCTAGGAATTAAAACTGCTTCTCCATCGCTCCACACTGTTGTATTCCCAAGGCAAAATGTATGGTTACATCGACACCTTACTCACAATGCTGTCAATGCTGCTGAAGGTAAGCCAAGCTTTCCAGCTGTGAGTTGGGTTAAGACAAGACACAGAGAAGCTCGGGGGAAAGCCAGTGGGTTTTGTACTCAACTGATTCATTTCGTTAGATCATAAACCTGCAGGGAGCCTCTAATACTGGTGTCCCTGCCTGTAGGGACAGAACAGAGGACCACTTTTGTGTCTAATTCCTAATGCAGTGATTTCAGCAACCTGTTTCTCAGTCTACACAGAACACACTGAATTCTAACACTACTTTTAGTGCTTTCCTGATGTGTGGATACTGGTTTCTATTTCAGCAATTTGCTCTAAAGCTCAAAAAGTTCTTAAACCAATTTGTCATATTTTCATGAAATAAAATGACCCAGCCCCCCAAATTTATGTAGCCAGCAAATACAGCAGTGGTGGGTTTGTGTTTGTTTTTAAACAAAGGAGAGAGGGGAATAGTTGGACTTCAGTTTTATCCATTACTGTTGTATTACAGTGGTTGAGTAGCTGATCACCCACCTACTTCTGAAACTGATACAGAAATGCTTTGTTCTTGTTGTGCCTCAACGCAAACAGTCTTGATTTCAGTATTACAGGGACGTTCCAGAAGTCTGTTACCTCTTTTAAAGAGAGCTTCTAGCTTCTTTTGCTCCAGTTTGCACTGGAGCATGAGAAAATGCAGAAATAACAGTCCTCTTGGGATCACTCAGAATCTTGCTCTGTCATGGTGTTTCTAAGCTGCAGTTTTGTCATGCAGCAGGAGCAAGATGAATAAGGTTGCCTTTGTCATAGATGTGTTGATGTAATCTGAAATGCTACCCTTAAATTTGTTTCTAGGTAGCAATGAGCAGAGCCCAGGTGTGTTTGATATCTAGTTCCAAATCTGGAGAGAGACACTTATATCTTATTAAGGTGTCAAGGGATAAAATTTCTGACAATGACGACCAAGAGACAGCAAATTGCGATGCAAAAGGTAACAAATGTTTATTAAAGCAATAAGATGAACTTAGTTCTGAAAAGTTACATAAATGTGACTTGTTTTGCACACTCAATCCATGCAGTTCATGTTAATATTGCTTTATGTCTTGTCTAGGATAGAGAAGGAAGCAAAAATTAAGATGTTACTACTTAAGGGGATAAAAATGCAGAGAAAAACAGTGCAGTTTACTGAACAATTCAAATGGGGAAGGACCTGGAGGGATCCTAGAGCCCAGCATTCTCCTCAGTGCGCATGCGGTGCCCGCACATCTAGAAGAGAAATACAGTTTGAGAGTGCCATGATGCCACACATTCTTAGGCACCCTTAGCTGGATGAGAAAGAGTAACTGTAATGTGTTCCTGTAGGAACTTTACAGCTTGAACTGTGTGCATTTCTTGCCATATGTACCTAACATTTGTCAGTTTTTTAGCTGGTATTTTATAAATGTCACTAAACGTGTTGGGGGGGGGTGTGGGGGGAAAGTAAATACCATATCTATCTTTATTTTGCCTGTTAATGCTGAGAAGGTTTTGAGAAGATCAGTTGAATAAATGCTTTTTCTTTAAGAGTTTAGCTCTCTTGTTGAAATTTTCTCAACTCCCTGTCTTGGATCATTGTAGCAATTTTTGCTGTTCTCACAAGTGTGCTGGCCAAAGATGACTGGTGGAACCTCCTCCTGAAAGCTATCTATTCTTTGTGTGACCTCTCCCGGTACAAGGAGGCAGAGCTACTAGTGGATTCCTCATTGGAGTATTATTCATTTTATGATGATAGACAAAAGCGCAAGGAGCTGGAGTACTTTGGTCTCTCTGCTGCAATTCTGGACAAGAACTTCAGGAAAGCATACAACTATATCAGGTGCGGCAGAGCTGCCTTACCCGTACGTGTACACTGTTGTACTGCTGAGACTGTTGCCAAAGGAGGCAGCTGATGCTCTTCAACTTGAGCTAAAACAGACAAGAAAAGGCTGAGAGACCTGGTGTGCTGTTCAGCCTGGAGAATAGCAGCCTGAGAGGGCATCTTCTCATTGCTCAGCAAGAGCTAAAGGAGCTGTTGGGGGCAAGAGGATGGGGCCAGACTCTTGTCAGGGATGCCCAGCGATGAGACAAGGGGGGGCACAAACTGGAACCCAGGAATTTCCATCTGTACATGAGGAGAAACTTCTTTGCTATAAGGATGCCAGAGCCCTGGAGCAGGCTGCCCAGAGAGGTTGTGCAGTCTCCTTCTCTGGAGAGATTCCAAACCCACCTGTACATCGTGATCTTGGGCAACCTGCTGTGGTTGACCCTGCTTTAGCCAGGGAGTCTGAACTAGATGATGTCCAGAGGTGCCTTCCAACCCCTACTATGCTGGGATTGTGTGCGGGGCTTTCTGACAGCCTCTGATACCAAAAAGTGCATAATGCAGTAGATTGGTTGGTTTTGCCAGAACCATTGGGTCTGTCTTTCACCTTAAGCCTCAGTCAGTTTGAGTGTTACCTTCCCTAAACTGTTGAGCTCTTACGGCAGCTACAGCATTACCTATGTAATGTTTACTAATGTAATGTTTACAAATTTCCTGTGTACTTTTATACTTCTACTGTACAGAATCATGGTGATGGAAAATGTCAATAAACCTCAGCTGTGGAACATCTTCAACCAAGTCACCATGCAGTCTCAGGATGTCCGTCACCATCGCTTCTGCCTCCGTTTGATGCTGAAGAACCCAGACAATCACGCGCTGTGTGTCCTGAATGGGCACAATGCCTTTGTGTCTGGCAGCTTCAAGCATGCCCTTGGTAACGTCATTTGGTAGTAACAAAAGATTTTTTTTTTTTTAATTTTTTTTTTTTTTTTTAGTTCATGCTTTTAATTTGAAGATGTTATGTTTTGGCCTTAAAATTCTTAAGGGATGCTTTTCACAACCACCACCTTGACTGAATTGTTTGCTTTAGGACAGTATGTGCAAGCCTTCCGTGCAAACCCTGATGAACCTCTGTACAGCCTTTGCATTGGCTTGACTTTCATCCACATGGCATCTCAGAAGTACGTGTTGAAGAGGCACGCTCTCCTAGTCCAGGTAAGTTGCTGGTATTAGTGCTACCGGTAGCATTTCCTGGCTCTGTATCCTGCTGTTACGGCTACAACATAGTGTTTAAGTTGCTTTCCATCACAGAATGTCTCAGGTTGGA
>VWYK01008208.1:278-11545 GCA_013399775.1 Semnornis frantzii | reverse complement strand
TTTTTTTTTTTTTGTGTCATGAGCAAAAACAAAATATTTTGCTCTTTCTGGGTGTATTCAGGAAGGCTCATTTAAAATGAGTCCACCTCACAGAGTCTCTGGTGCCACAAGTGCTGTCTCAGCTCTAGTGTGTTTCTTCCTGAGCCTCTTACAGATGTTTGAGGTCTTAAAGGTGTTGCTCCAATTGTGCCCCATGTGAAAGTCCATTACATGAACAATTCCTGTTATTCTGAAAGATGTGCCATTTAAATGGAGCACATTAGACAAGTCCTCTTGTTAGTAGCAATTAATTTCTCATGTTTTGACGTGGCAATTTTATCATTCATAAGCTTAAGTGCTGGGAGATTTTGAGGTCTCCAGAGGCTGTGTGCTTTGTGTCAAACAAATTGGTCTGTAAGAACAGCATTGTTGTGGGACTGAAAGAGAAACTCATTCCTTTAGCCAAGCTGCATTCCACTGAGGCAAGCAGATTTAAAATTCATTCATTTTTAGATGGCTTCTCTTATAATATGGGTGTAGGGTACAGAGAGACTGGACTTAGATGTGTCAAGATCTCTCCACTGATCCCTCTCTCCACTGGTATGAGAATGTGGGTGCTGCCCAGTCAGTATGTGTAATCTATGGAGACATTTAAGAGCTCATGGAAGCTCTGAGGAGTGATGGAGAGCCTCATGCTGGGAACATAATTCTCCCCACTGGCTGTAGATGGAGTGAGTGCCATGAATTGAATTAAGACTCAATCTGAAGTCATGATTTCTCTGATGCCTTCTGCTAACCTTGTCCCAGGCACAGAAGTAGATCTGACCAGTTCCCTGATTGAAGGCCTCACTATGGGCACCTCTATTAATCTTAAAGTGCCTGCACAGCAGCTCTGTACAAAGGAGGCAAGGACTTGGCTTTATACATTTTGCTCTGTTTCCTCCTCCCTGCTAACAGCTTAGAAGCCTGTGCCCAGGCGCTTACGTGAGAATTGAAAAACCTGGGTTTCAATATCTCTGGAGTCAGAGTAGTTTGGGTGCTATCATTACACTAGTTCAATAGGTGAGTTTGCAAACCACTTACGAGAGCAGCTCTAGGTGTGGTCCAGCCACTGCTGAGAGCTGGGAGTAAGGAAACAAGGTGTGTAAATACTGATTTTTTTGTTACGGAAACCAAAAGCACCTGAGGAGTCGCTCTGTGGGTTAAGGAGAGCAGCCCTGGGCTATAATGGTTTTGGAGCTGGTAGGGGGAGCTTGGGGCTTCTTGTAGCACCCCCAACCTTCCCAAACACATTTCTACCACAAGAAATAGTGCAGTGGGGAACTCGCTGGGTTTATCATGTCATACCTGACCTAATCTGGCAATCATCCTGAATATTTTCATTTTCCTGCTTGGGGTCTTACTCAGGTGAGGATGAGCAACACAGTGAGAGAGGACACACTGCATGTGGGAGTCCCCACATGTCCATCCTTAGCCTGGGGTTTTCAACACACCAGACTCCAAATGCCTGTGATGGGTTATGGGTTTTTTAATGCCAGAGTTTTCCTTTGAGTAGAGTGTTTTGGTTTGGTTTCCTTCCCTTTTCTCTGCCTCCTTTCCTCTTTCACAACACACTCATTTACAGGTGACTGTAAGCTGTTAGGCTTTGAAGGCTTTCCCTGACCCACAGTGAGGGACCCAGGCATGAGCAATCCTGGCATGTACTGAATTGGGTTACCTCTGTGTTACCCAGGCTTTGGATGAAACCTCTCTAATCTTCTCTCTCCTTTTGGAGTCTTTAGGATCTACTTGGCAGCAAGACTTTGGTGGCATATATTGGCTGTGCTTTGAATGAGGGAGCTGTATTGGACAGGATATTCTTGGCAGGAGTGGTGAGTCTTTGGTCCTCAGGTGAATTCACTTATTTCCACTTGAATTCAATACAAGATTTCATTAGCTGTGCTGTTGGACAGTTTTCTCCTATCTAATTTTTGTTTGTTTTGCTTTAAAGAAACTGCTTGTAATACTGATTTGAAGGGAGGGACCAACAGTTGCTCATTCCATTCTCCTCTCTATAATGACCTTGGTAGTTACAGAAGTTTGTGTATTAACAAACAGTCTTAAAGACTTCACAGTGACTTCATAGAATCATAAAATGCACTGGATTGGAAGGAATCTCTAGAATTCATCTAGTCCAACCCCTATTTGCCTAGTTTTTCTTTTGCAGTGACTTGCTATTTCATTTGCAGAGTAAGTGTTCTTTTCCCTGGTCAGTACCCACATGCCCTTACCATTTTAACAAGCAATGCCAGAAGGGCAATCTGTGGTGAGGACACTCCTCATGGGGCAGCCCAGTGACATGTGCTGTCACTGAATTCTGATCCTGACCCTCCAAATCTCCATGCTGAAGATGGAGCCCATCACTAGATGAGCCAAGAAGCCATTCTGTAGTGTTTCTCAAATCTACTCCTCCATAAAGGGCAATCCGTGCCTTGAGTGAAGCCTATGTTGCTTTCACCAGAGACACACGAGTGGTTCTGAAATTAACTATGACATTGTCACCCTTTGCCTCTGCATGCTGTAGCTGGGAAGAGTTGTGCTGTTGAATCTTACTTAGGAGAAGGTCAGACACATTATTCATTAGCTAGCAAAATGTCAAGTGGATGGAAGAGTGATTGATGATACAAGAAGATTCATGAAAGCAGGATGCGCAGGCATTTAAGTCAGGATTGCCTTCAGCTCTTGTTTTCAGTTAGTCTGTGTCAGATATGGGCTGCCCAAGCTGCCTTCCACGATTTGGCTAAGGCCAAGTTCAGTCAAATATCTTTTCACCTCGCCTTGTAGCTCTGGTGGTGCAGGAGGTGAGACACTGGATGAGCTTTCAGGCTTTGCTGCCTTCCGTTATCCTGGAAGGGTGATGAGAGAGAGCAGGGCTGTTAGTACTCATGAAAAGCTTTACTAAATGATAAGGAAAATCTCTCAGTCATGGCCAAAAAATATTTTTACTGCAGCTAAGATGAGCAAGGGCACCTGCCCGTAGCTGGGGACAGCTCCCAGTTCCACACACTGCTTCTGCACAGGCGAGGGCTGCCAGCACCTGGGAGCCTTTGCTGCTCCAGCAGCCACTGCCGCAGGGAGCGCAGGACACACCTCAGAGCAGGCAGAGAATTCTTCATCTGATAAACGCCAGCCCTAAACCGGAGTGAGGACCTGCCGATGCCATTCTGCTCCCCAGGCAGTGAGATTAAGATCCCACGCTGCCGGTGCTCAGGCATGAAGCACAGAGATAAAACCATCTGCTGTGTTCTCTTGGATCTGAGGGAAATTGGGAGCTCTGGAAACATGTCCTCGTCATCACTACGATCTCGGGACCTACCCACTTGTATTTTGTTCTGTGCATTTTGTCCTCACCAGTGCTGCAGATCTCTGCTTGCTTGGCCAGGAGGCTTCCTTGTGAAACAACTTCACGTCTGTAATCCTGGCGGTCCTCTTGTGGCTGTAGATGAGTGTGAGAGCTGTCTGCTGCTTGTCAAAGCAACAAACAGCTCTGTCTGAACTTTTGAAGCTTTTGGGGATATTTTCTAGCTCATTTTCCATTTCATGTTGCACATACACAGCCTGAAGCACCAGCAGACCGCTGAATAAATGAGCAGGGACCTTTCAGATAGAATTAAACGAGACAGTGACACGGAGATGAACAGCAGCCACTGCCACAGTGGTGCTCGCTCCTGTGTCTGTCCCTTTGTGGTGCTGAAGGGGCTCCGGGTGCGGCAGGGAGGAAAGGCACAGGGGGGCAGTCGGGAAAGGCTGCTGGGGCTGCTGCTGTAGGAATTCATGGGCAGGTGGATGGAAAGGGAAAACAGTGAAGACAGGCGGGAGGCAGAACTCTGCTCCATGCAGCCCCGCGATGCTGGATGATGCTATCCTGTGGCCCTCGCTTCCCAGGGGAATGCTTCCCAAACCAGGCAGCTGTCCAAGGGGTGAGATGGCTTTTTCCACTCCCTGGGTCGTTCCTCTGCAAGCGCCCGAGGCAGCAGAGGAATGCTTTGCTGCAATGCACAGACACAGGGTGACAATCTCCAACCCGGCATGGAGAAACCATCGGTCAGCCCAGGGGATTCAGGGATTAGCAGGCTGATCTGGTACCTGGTGAGAGGGAACTTATGTTGTCTGCTGCATCTACAGAGGAAGGAAAGAACAGATAGATCAGGTCTTCATACAGTACCTCTGGATTCAGAGGAATCATGCTGCCTTTAAAAGAAATAACACATTTCTGCCTGAATTTGACCCTTTAGGTACCAGTTGGGAAAGTTATGTAAAGATTAACGCCCCACCCCCCCAGTTGTATGAGGAATGGGTTTGGTTTTATGCAGCTCACCTAATCTCTGTTCTGGGAGTACAAGAGTCTTCTTGCTTTGACTACCATGGTATGGTAGGAAACCCAAGACAGGAACTGTAGTATCCCAGTTCTGCAGACAGACTGAAAACTACTGTCTTATTGAGCATCCAATTTCACATACACGTTCTTCTGTATGAATGCTGGGGAGTGAAGTTGCTGTTTGGTACTTGTGGGGGTGCGGAGATGCTTTCCCAAGGTGCCTGTGCCATCTCCACTGGACATGCACATACATCCAGGCACTGAGACACAGCAACTTCTAAGCTGTCCAAACACTGTGGGCAGCACCACCTTTGGGCACTTTGTTTTCCAGGACTTGATGCCTCTGAAATACATTTCAGGTGTGCCAGAGATGCAAGGTTGACCTCTTCTGGGTGAGTTTGTGTCAAAAAGGAACAAATTCTTCACTCTGTCCACACTGAAACAACTCAAAACATTCAAAAGCCAGGTTTAGAAAGTGTTACGTGCAGGGCTAATTAATGTCTCCTTTTTATTTTAAGGCCAGTTTATGTAATAGATCTTTTTGCTTTCACTGAGCAGGAATTGTGCTGTGTTTTGTGTTGACGTGCATATAAAGAACAGCACCATGGTGCTGTGATACTTTAGAAACTCTTTCTGGATATCTCTGTGAAGCCCCAAACCTAAGATGTAGATGATGTCACTGCTGCTGCTGCAGATTTCCTCTCTGTGAATCCTCTTATCCCTATTTCAGCCAGTTAAGACTGAACTGCCACATAAATGGATGCTCTCCAGATCTCCAAGACAAAGCTGAACTTCATTTGCCGTGATCCATAAACCACTTGTCACTGGGTGAAGGCCTCTCCTTGTCCCTTTTCTCCTGCCATGGAGACCATGTGGACCTCATCAGCTTGTCCATGCTCACCACAGTTCTGTGTTTTGGTTTCCTTCCAGACTTCCCATTCCTTGCCACACAGTGTGAGGGACTTCTCCAGCCTATTGTAGATGACCATGGAGGGTAAGGCTAAGAACTAACAAAATGCAAACAGTGCAAGACCTGTGGAGAACCAAGCTCCAAACTGGGCTCCGTGTGTCTGTGATTTCTAGCCACCATGTGATGTTCTGGTTTCAAAAACACACATAAAACTTCAGCACTCAGGTGAGTTAAGTCTCAGCCCCAGAGAGCTTTGTCTCTCCCATTACCCAGCAAATGGTCTCAGTCGCACAGGTATGTCCACACTGAGTGCAGCAGTGCCCAGCTGCCTTGCTTTGGGCAGCACAACAGTCCTGTCCTTCCTTCAAAGCAGGAGCTGCCTCCAGCCCTGCTGCCAGGCACACTTCCCAGGGGGAAATAACAGCAGCCGCCATTATTTATTTTTTACAACTAAGAAAATTATTTCAGTGAAATTGCAGATTTCTCTTTAGCAGAGGAAGCTTTCATGCTGCTGAAAAGAGTTTAATTTCCGAATGAGATATTTTAAGGACAAAAATGTCTGTTTATACAGGCTGGGATCAGTGATGAGCCTCGGAAGGTCAAGGCAAAGTTTAGCCAATGTCTTGGGCTTCACTTTTTTTTTTAAGAAAAGGCTCAGTTTTTAATTTATTTTTACATTCTCAATATATTTTGGAGTCAGGCTGCACACTCTTAGTTTCAAGATGCCTGGGTTCCCCATACCTTCAGCTGCTCTCAGCTGTTTGGGGTAGTTTATATGCTAACAACTGCAGCAGCACTTGGGACTCGATGTCAAGAAGTAAAAATAGAATAATGATGGAATAATTCTTTGGGGGGGGGGAAAAGTAATTCTTTGTAAATGAGTGACAACCTAGGTGTTTTCAGCTCTTCTCTCCAAGACACAAATGGATGTCCCAGATACCAGGGTCAGAGCAGACCATTGTTTTTGCTGAAATGACTCCCAGCACAGGCCATGCTGGGCCATGGGCAGTGCCAGGAGGTTGTTCTAACCTGCCCTGCATGCATCTGGGGTGGCTCCATGTGTGGACTTGATGATCTTAACGGCCTTTTTCCAACTGAAATAAGTCTGTGTAGGCACTTGGGCATCAGCAAACCCAAACTGTGAAGCTGCCACTGGCTGGGAGCAGGCTCTACTTGTTGGTTCTTCACAGCAGTAATTAATTTTTCTGAATAAGGGTGAGGGAAAGGGTGTTAAACAGATGGATTATAATCGTCTTTTAATTAAAATCTTCAAACCATAATTTAAACTAAAAATACCCTATTACTTATCTTGGCTGTCTCACTGGCACTAAGGCAGAGGGCATTAATGGAACTAATGAGCTGATTGTCACCAGCTTGTATAATGAGGTGTGTCTGGGGGCTGATCAGATGATGCCATCCATCAAAGCCCCTTGGAGCACTCTCTCCTTCTGCAGAGCTCCCTGCAAGGCAGTGGACACCTGCACTGTATCCTCACTTTTCAGCTTCCAAGGTGATGGTTCCCATAGGAGAGGTAAAAGTGAGGCTGTGAATGGCTACAGGTAGATGATCTTCTGGTCATTGTTGTAACACATTAGGGATGATTCTTCTGGGACATGGCTTTACCAGCAGGCAAACCTATTTAGCATAATAGAGTTACTGACCAAAGAAGAGCTCTGACATAAAAAGGACAGCAGGGATTTGCCTGACTTAATGGAAAGGTGAGGGCCAGCACCATTCTGTGGCACAGCAGAGCTGGCAGAAGAGAAAGCTCTGTGTGAAAATCCTGCGAGGGCTTTCATGTGGCTGAAGTAAATGAAGGCTTGGGTGGTTGTGTTCTAGGCATGACCACCACCAGGACACTTGAGTGGGGTTTTCAAAGGCTGGAGTGCAGTGTGTAAGCCTACCTATCTCACAGCTAGCATTTGTTTGCAGTGGGACAGGTGGTCTCCACTGGCCCATCCTATCCCACTGCATGGTCATCTCACAGCTCTGAACTTGTCCCAGGCACTGGCATTACTTCTTTGCCATCTTAAAGCACTGGGTTCAAACGCATCAATGCTTCTTGAGCAGCTCAAGTGTCCAAGCACTAGGTGAAGATAGATCATCTGAAAAAGCTCTAATCAGAGTTTCCTCCTTTCCTGTTGCTGATTTGCCCCCCCACAAGTTAACTGATAATAAATTAGGAATCATCTGGTTTAACCATGAAACAGCAGAAGGTTAGAAAATGACTCAGTCCATCAAGGTCTTGTTGTCCAAGTTGCCTTTAGCAGAGTGTGCTACCTTGTTCTTGTGAGCTTCCACCTCTAAGCAGACAGGTAGGTGCTTTCTTCCTGCCCTCCCTCAACCTCAAGCCCAGGCAGAACATACTTGGTCTCTACAGTTACAAATACAAAGCCACAAAATGAGTCAGAAGGTGATTGCCAAGTCCTGCAAAATAATTTGGTAAATTAAGGAAAGTAGATATGATTAGAGTGCAATGAGCCCTTGCTCCAATTGCTGCATTAGTTTTAAGATCTCAGCCAAATTGTTCTCTAGAATATGCCTGCTCCAGAACGCAGGCATCATAAATCGCAGTCATTAAAAAAGAATGGCAATTACTTGGTCATCAGAGAGTCAATAGCAAAAGAAAAGACTGTTTTAACCCACTCAAATGTAGTAACTATAGAGGGGTTTCTCCCTAGCAGTAAATCATTAAACTTGAGAACTGTAAGGAATTGCTGTCTCAGCAGAGAAAGCTGGAGCAGAGATTTTGAACTGCTTTTCTCTGTGGGATAAGAATGACAGTCCTGGGAACAGGTCAAAGGCCTCACACTGCCTCTCTCTCCACAGGAGGTGTAAAGTTTAGGTTTCCTGTGATTGAAGTAATGGGCAGCAGGCCTGTGCCACAGCTAGCCAAAATCGTTACTGAGCTGGTCTTGCTTGTGCCAGAATGGGCAAGCTGACTTCTTGAGAAACCAGGCCTCTGTCTCAGTCCACACTAGAGCACTGGGGTCAGCTTTGTGGCTACAAGGAGCTGGCTGCTTAGCCTCCGAGACAATGCTTAGCCCTGGGAGCTGGGGCAGCGGGGATCCAGAACTGCCTCCTCGCCCCTGGTGCAGTCAGAAATACCCTTGTTTGGCACCCAGAGCCATCACAAAGCTCAATACAACATGCTTGGTCTAGCAGTGACTTTTGGCATGTCCCTGGCAGCCAGGGACTACCTGCATTTCCAGTTTCAATCTAGGGAAGTGAGAATTTTTAAAACTTATTTATTAATTAAATACCAAATTCTATTTTGTTCCCCCTCAGGGAGGAGCTCTCAGTCAGTCAGAAAGCTTTCTTATCACAACCTTTGGTGCTACAATTCACCCTCTCAGCAAGATAACACTTTTCTCACCCAGACCTTGGTCTCCTTTTGCCTCCCTCCAGGCAAACGCTCCCTCGGGTACACACAGGAGAATTTGCCTCTCCCATTCGCAGCAAAATCGACACACAAAGGAGTGATTTAATTTCCTGTTGCCTGACTGCTGGAGGATGCATCATTTGCTCTGATGACTCGAGGCAAAGCAAGTGAGTTTTATACATCTTTGACACCATTTTCTAAGGCTGCCTTGAGGGGTGGCACTGTTTAGTGCTGAGCACTGGATCCCTGCCTGTGTCTTGCCACAGCTGTGGGAACAGCAGTGGAATGCTCACTGCAGGTCAAACTGGTCAGGGTAGGAAGAGAAAGGCAGAGGATGGACATAGCACCTCTAAGATGCAGAGCTGGGCAGAACATCAGCAGGTGATTTCTTTGCATCATGCTAGCCCTGTGCAGTGCAAGTGTCTTAAAGCCTGAAGGAACAGCTGCTTCTGTGAGCTTCTCCCTGCTGAGGAACAGATGGGTGGAGGAGAGCTGTTGGGCATGGGGGCAGCTCCTGCACTTCCCAGGGTCTGTAACAAACCTCCTTGCCTCTTACAGTCCCTAGAAAGTTTCTTTCTATATATACACCATCTTTATGTAGCATAAAGATTATTTTATTCCCCTGTCAAGTGAGATAAGCTGTGGAGGTGTGATAAAAGGCTCAGCAGCACCTGGCCAGTTTATACACCCATCTCCAGCCCAGAAACCATGGCCGAAGCTCTTGTATCCCCACCTTCCTTTTCACTTGGGTATCTGTGGGTCCAGCCAGTTTATACAGGTCTCTTTTTGCAATTGTCTTTTTTATACCTTTATATCTGCCTTGGTGGGTTCCTGAGCACCTGTCAATGTGTGGGCAGGCACATCCCCAGCACCACAGTATAGGTACAGGGAGAGAGGAGAATGTGGTGGTGCAGCCTGAGCCCAGATCAGGCTGGGGTCTGGATAAGGAAACCTAGGATTTCCACAAATCCTTCCTGCCCAAGACAGAGCTCCTGGCTCTGGGGTGTGCCACACTTCTTCATGCTGAGCAGGAGGGGGGACTGTGAGCAATGACATGCTAGTGGTAGGTAGTTAAAATGTTCTACTATTCTGGACATGAAAATCATGATTGTGCTGCCTAAATAACATCCAGGCTCTGGCTGCCCTATTGCCTATTCCTAAGCATGATTTACCACTGCCATAAACTTGCCCCTAAGCCAAAGAATCACAAATAATTGCCCTTGGTCCCAATTTTGTCCTGTTTCTGTACCATGTGTCTTCTTTGTCTCCCCCCTGCTTACTCTCTTGCATTTTTTTCCCCCCCTGTTTTTCCCCTTTATTCCTTCTCAGGGGAGCACTTTCTGATTCTTTTCCATGCCTTATGCTTTCCTTGGGATTAGCAGACCTGGTTTCTTGTCCTTCTTTTTTTCCTCTGGCCGTCTCAAGCTGCTATGCCCTTGAGTGGTGCCATGGCCACAGAGCAGAAGGTGTCACCCTCATCCCTGAACAGGGTAACCTACTGCTGGTTATCCAGGGGTATGGGATGGGGGGGCAGTGAAAGAGAAGCCCCTGGGCACCATGGTTCTATGCAAGGCAGGTGATGGAGGTGCTGATCAGAGGTTGGCAAGGACATCAGTTTCACAACTGCATTAATGGACTTTAAAATGAGCTATGCATCTTCTGTCTCTAAAATACTAGTAGGTGACCTCCAAGCATGAAATGCAGTAGGGTGAGGTGAGGCTGAGGAAGCTTTGATGGCATCTGAATTTTCTTCATGTTTTGGGCTGTGTGTGGTTCTGCTTTATGTATCTCATCCGAAGGCTTCTGACTCAACACTTAGCAGCATGTGGCCCTGGTACTTTGATCTTCCAGTGTCACTAGCTGCTACCCTATCTCCAGTGCATAGCAAACCACCTGCTTCTGGTGGACATTGAGCAGCAGACATCCAGCCCTTGGGCAGGAGATGGTGAAGGATTGTGTGTTGGGAGAAGTGGATTAACGAGGGCAGATATGGAGGCCTCATCCCTGGAGACTGTCTATGATGTGGCAAAAAGGTTCAAAACCTTGGTGAATGAGGCCTTTGGGGTTCGGTCTCATATGCTCTGAAAACCTTTGCAGCACAAACTGTGTGAACAGCAGTGGCTGGTGCAGGCTGTGCCTGTCTCTAGCAGCAAATGTTATGTGCTGGTATCTGGGTGTATATGCAGGAGGGATGGAGAGAGTGAGCATGCAGCTCACATCTATGGCTGATCAGGGGTCAGGGATACTGTCAGTCAGGATTTTGGTGTCAGAACTCTGGAGCATAGCCATCTTTTTTATATTTTCCTTTCCATATTACCATTTTTGTTAATTTGGAAGTGATGGCAGAGTTCTTTTTTCCCCCCGTCTAGTTCAGGAGTGTTTAACACAAACCCCAAGTGTAAAGTGGGAGCTTTCCCTCTCCTTGGCTTCCCAGGACTGCATGCTGTGCTCTGGGCTCCCAGATGCAAGAAGCACAAGGAACTCGGAGGGTACAGCAAAGGCTGCAAAGATGGTAAGGGGACTGGAATGTCTCTAAGAAGAAAGGCTGAGAGACTTGGAGCTTTTGAGTATGGACAAGACAAGACTGAGGGTGAGATCTTACAAATGTTTGTAGATATTTAAAGGGCTGGTGGCAGGAG
>VWYK01008204.1:0-17711 GCA_013399775.1 Semnornis frantzii | reverse complement strand
CTGTCCTCACAGCAGAGCTGGCACAACCTCCAGACCTTCCCCTGCGGGTAAGTACTCAGCTACACTGTTACACTCTGGGCAGCCCTCACCCCTCCAGAGCCAGCAGCAAACATTCAGCTCTGGTAACCCTCAGCAAACCCGTGGAGTCTTTGCCACTGGGGAGAAAGGAGAAGAGGAAAGTCTCTGTCCTCTAGGTATGTTTGTGAGCTGCTGCATGTTTCCTCTTCTCTCCCCAGAGCAGGCAGGCTGTGTCTGGGGGCTGGGAATTGTTAAGAGATTGAAAACCTGTTGATGTGAATTTCAGAGATGCCTGGCAGGGGCAGCTGGAGCACTGAAGGGTTCAATGTATTAAACTGAGCATACTAAAGCCATAATGGGATTTTACATGCTGCTGCCACCAGAATACCCAAACTAGCTCAGCATCTCACCTCATCAGGCAGGCTTTCAATACCTACTTCTTGCTCCAATCCCCCTCTCTCAAACTGTGGTGTGTCTCCTAGCCCCAAGGCTTTGGAAGAATGTCTCTCTATAGGGGAGACAGGAGAACTTTACACCTGGGGCCCATCCAGGTCTCATAGGCTCTTTGTCTTCTTCCTCTGCTCCTTTTAGGAGTGTCCTGAGCATAATTTATAGGCAGGAATATCTCAGCAGTAGAGAAGAGGGAACTGCTCCCTCAGAAGAAGGAGCAAGAAAGTGAGTTTCTGGGGATGTGGGTCAGATGCATGTGGAAGGACAGCTCGTGAAGAGACAGGTCAAGTGACAAAAGGGACATGAAGGAAGGGCATGGTGAAAACTGGGAAGAGGGAAAGAGTTTGGGATGGCTTAGGTTTAGATTGGAGATCAGGAAAATATTCTTCAAGGAAAGAGTGGTCAGGCATTGGAATAGGCTGCCCAAGGAGGTGGTGGAGTCACCATTCCTGCAGGTGTCAAAGCAATATGTGGACACGGCACCCTGGGACAGGGTTTAATGGCCATCGTGGTGTTAGGCTGCCAGTTGGGTCCAATGAGCCTAGAGGTCTTTTTCAACCGAAACAATTCTATCATTCTCCCTCCCACAAGGTAAATTTCTCTTAGAAAAAGCCAGTTTGTAACCAGGAAGCTGAGATTTGCTCTCCTAGATCTGTCTCTCCTCTGGAAACTGTTTAAGAGAGTTCGCCTTGTTAAATCCTCTGCTCTGGAGGAGTTGAGGAGGTCAAATCCCTTCCAGGTTATAGACACTTTGCTAAGCCATTTCTCTGGTGTTGCAGAGACTCTAATCTCCATGCCTACCGCCCTATTTCAGGCTGTAATACCTAGAAGGAAGGAAACAAGATGAGAAGTAAGGGTGGGCATGAGAGTGAAGCCTCCTTCCATCACACGTAGGACTCCAAGGCTTTGTGCTATCGCCCTGGGCTGATTGGGCTACCTGCCCAACTCTCCAGCTGCTCAGAAGAGCTGAGGGCAGGGAAGTGCTGGGGCTGCTTCCCAAGCCCATGGTCTGGTTAACTCACAGCCAACCTAAGAGATGGATGAGACCCAGACTTTGCATCAGGGGGAATACACAGGGCAAGTGCCTGAAATTGCTAAGAGAGGCAAGAGGCAGTGGATGGAACTGCACTGCTGTGGAGAGGCCAAATCAATACATCTGCCCCTGCCTTTCTCTCTCACTGTGTTATAGATCAGGAGACCTCAGCCACTGCAGTGGTCTCTGTTCCCATAGAGCTGACTTTGGAGTGCAGGTCAAGGGTTGGGGAACCTGCTTCAACCTGGAGTATGAGTTTCCTGGGTGGAAAGAAAGATTATGGACAAGATTAGCACTGAAAGAGAAGAAGGAAGAACAAATGAAGGAAAAAATGAAAAGAAAGCAGGCTGAACCACAGAAAGAGCCTCCAGGGCAGTCTACATTCACATTTACTCAGTGGTGTTGCTGTGAACTTCCTCCTTGCCTGGTCATTTTATCCTGAACATATATTGGCTACTCATCAGAGCACAGAAAACGAGGAAGGAGGAGACCACCTCATTATCAGGAGAGATTTTGACTGCCATGAGGAACCAGGGCCCAACAACCCCTTCAGAAATTTTCTTAAGTGCAAGAAGGAATTTTCACTCCCTTGCTTCTTGAGCACCTGAAGACCAAGATTGCACCTCGAATTAGAAGGCAATAAATTCACCTGTGCAGAGCTGAGCCTCAGACCTCCCAGTGCTGCTGAAAATGAGCTGTTTCCTCTTTACCTTTTGCTGCCTCTATAAAACAGGAGCGAAGCAATTCTGTCACTTCTCCCTGGGTTGCCTCATCTGCTGAGCTGCAGGCTCTGTGGGGTAAGGTAGTTGCAACAGCTGCATGCAATGACACTTTCATTCTTGTTGGGTCTGCTGGGAATAACCCTAGCACACATAACTGAGAGGATGGACAGCAGACTCACAGATATCTTCTTCATCATAAGCACAACCACAATTTGATTCACTTTCTGGAGAGTATTACTCATACTGATGCTTTCCTTCCTGCTTCCCCCTTGCTTTTCCACTCTTCTGTGGCTTTGTCCACTCCCTCCTTCTGTTGACTATTCCCTACCTCTCTCCTGAGCTCTTTGGTGATACTGTGTTTAAGCTGGCTCCTAACCAGTGTGGCTTTCCCTTTGCTGCAATGGGGAGGTAGGCAGGGAGAGTAGGAGGGAGCTGGCATGCTGCCTCTGGGGAAACTCCCTGCCACACTGCTTTGGTTTGTCTGCCATTGAGAACCATGCCCCAAAAGCCTGTCTGACCCCAGGGCTTGGCCATCACGACAGAATCAGAACTAGCCTCCCTTGCTCACCAGTCTGCTGAACCCAAAATGCAAGCCTGAGTGGAACTGCAAGAGATGGGAGTTAAAGTAAGGCAACGTTTGTCAGTGTCAATAATTTAGCCATTCGGAGTATTGAGGTGGCCACCTCTGACACAGAGAGCCCTAACACAAGGAAGGTGTGTGAGACATTTCTGTGCTCACTGCTGTTTTCCAACCTAGAGGAATCCAGGAAGGTACCTGAATGTTTGCTCTTCCTCTGTGAGCAGGCTTGCAAGGAAATCTGCACTGTTTGGATCACTGACAACCTGACTGGCCAGAGCCCCAGGGGCAGTGCTCCCTAGCTGGCTGGGTAACAGGAGCATCCATCTCCAGTGCTGGCAGAGTGGCAGTCAGCCACTTGGTGAAAAGATGGATCAAATCATAACACAGCCAAGGAAAACCTGCGAGGGAGATGGAGTCCAGCTCTGTCAGATCAGACTGTGGCTGCTTAGCAGTAGAAGGGCAAAACTCAGCTGGGTTTTTTTTCCTTTGGCACTCTGGAAGATGAGGCCTGAGTATGGATAGATGGAGCTGAATCTTACTGACACTTTGAGCAGAAGAGGGATCAGGCATCATACTTACCCCTTGATTAGCTTCCCCATCCAGCATCCAAATCAGGCATCAGTTGTGACCATTGCTGCACCAAAAAAAGCCCACCACAGATATCAGGGGAGGGTAGAGCAGATGGAGGGGAGTGAGTGGAACTAGCAAAGGGTACCTTGCTCACTCTCCCTAATTACTCTGTTCTTTCCCTTTTCAATTTTGGCACACCCTGTGCAGTGGTGTCTCATCTACTCAATGAGGAAAGGCAGGAGAATTCCTTCTTTTCACCATCTCTTCACAGAGGTCTGCAAGGCTTGGGGAATGGCAGTATCTCATTTTCTCAGTGTTCTGCCACAGAGAAGAGAGGCAAGTCACACCTGGCTGAGGATGTGTCCCAGGTTGGGAACTATAGGGTTAAAAAAGTCCTTTTGGGACTTGAAGATTGTTATTCAATCCCACAATTCTGCTATCTCTTCATAAGCTCAGGGCCAGCCCAGCTTGTTCTTTTTTCCTCCCCCTCCAGCCTTCTGCTGGGCAGGAGCTGCGTTATCAGGACAAACCTGTAAGGATAGGCCTGGTTGGGGCCTCCAGAGGCTGTGTTTGGGCCTCTTGGATGGCAGAGGCATGAGGGGGGGAGGATTGGAGCACTGGGGATGATAGATTTAGTTTTGGGGTTGGGGGAAAATTAAAGGGGGCTCGCTTATGGATTCTGTATCTGCCTTGTCATTTCTATCTGGAACTCCAAATATAATTCTGTTTTTTTTCTCCAATTCATTTGAGAGCTTCACTCTGTCAGCTCTTTGAACCCACGACAGAACAATAATTGGTGGCCCTTATGGGGAAACGAGATGGTTGCTGGTTTGCATAGTTTGAATTATTACTGTTCTGTCGTGGGTTTNCCCAACCAGGCCTATCCTTACATGGTTGTCCTGATAACGCAGCTCCTGCCCAGCAGAAGGCTGGAGGGGGAGGCAAAGAGAACAAGCTGGGCTGGCCCTGAGCTTATGAAGAGATAGCAGAATTGTGGGATTGAATAACAATCTTCAAGTCCCAAAAGGACTTTTTTAACCCTATAGTTCCCAACCTGGGACATTCCACCCCTTATTCAATCCCATAGTTCCTGCTCATCTAAATAGAAAGAAACTCTATACAGTACATAGTAAATAGTGCACTCCAAATCATTCACCTTTCCAGTGCTTTCTTCAAACTGATCTCTCACTCAGATCCTGGACACAATTCTTCTCACCGAATAGGACTTCTCACATGACTTTGGCTATCTGAAAGAAACTCAATAGCAACTTGTACATACTTTGAACTCAAACACTCTCAGTCAAAATCAAACTCTTCTGTGGAACACATTTGATCTTATCACCTTCCCCCATTGCCCAACACATGTGTCTTGGACTTCCCCCCCCCCATCAGGAAATAACCACCCCTTGGACAGGATGGTACTGCCATCAGGATGGCCATGTTTGTATGTCTCTACATGGGGCAGGAGGAGATGACTCCATACTCAAGCTTCCTCCTCCCTTTGAGGAAGAGACCTGTCTCCCTTTGTGCACTGTTTGGCAGAGGAGAGCAGATCTGTGTGGATTTTGGATAATAGCTTCCCACCTGGAAACATGCATGCTCTTGGAAAAGATCACAGGATTGTCATCACCACCAGCAAAGTCACAGAAGTGAGGTCCCTGACAAGAGGAAAGGGCAACCCTGTACTCAGCATGTACAGTCTGTTGGCCCTAATTTCTCCTCTGCTCTGGGCTCTGTGTGCCAGGATGAGATGCATCAGGAGAGGTACCATTTTGCTAAATCTTGAAGCTGACACTTTTAATATCCATTAGTGCTGCTACTCTGCCAGAGAGCATTAGCCGAGACACAAGGACTGTTCTCTGCCTGATCCCTAGCCCCAGCCCCTACCATGCCTCCTTTTGTCTCCCCAGCCCAGTCTGTCTGCTGTTCCTGGTACCAACAACACCAGTTACCATAGGTTCAACCCCCCCTGTTCAACAAATCTGTCACTGCCACCTTTCACTCCACTCCCTTCCAAGGATTTTTGTGTCCTGAGGAAAGTGTTCTTGCACACAACACACGCAGCCCCACACCCAGCCACATACCTAGCAAAGGACAGCAAGCAAGACTTACTCCTCTTTTGCCTCCAAGAAACAAAGCAAAGGAAGGAGGAAGTTTGAAATACAAGATTCTGGCATTCCCTCTTGGCTGCATTGTAGGGGTCAGCAGAATCCCCTGCAGAGATTTGGTTTTGAGGCACTGTGTGAATGAGTTGCCAAGGCCATGCCTGCCACCCCTTGCACTACCTTGGGCTACTGAGCACTCAAAACCAGAATGGTTGATGCTCCTGTGCTTGGGGGTAAAGAGAGGTGAGGAGAGCAAACAGGATTTGTTCTGGATGTCTGTGGCCAGCTTAGAAGGTGGAGTTGGCCCTTTGTGAATTGGTCAAGTTGCCACAGAGTTAGGGCTCTGACTGTCAAATCCAACGTCCTGGTAGGTCTAAGCAGGCAAAAATAGGCTTATAAATGTGCTGGCTTGCCCAGACATGGTTTTCTGCTCTCCCTCCTTCTATTTTGGGGAGAAGCAACCACGGGAAAGAGGACAAAGAACCTGGAGCCACTGAGTCTGAGGACTCTGGCTTGGCCAGACTTGTTTTGCATCCTATGCATTGCCTGATGTAACATAGATAGTTCAACTCTCCTTTCCTCTACCTGTGTGCAGTTCTGCAGTGCTGGGCTACAGCAAGAGCAGTGTGGGCAGCAGGGCAAGGGAGGAGATTCTGCCCCTTGGCTCTGCNGAGGAAGTTGTTTGCAGTGAGGGTGGTGAGACACTGGCACAGGTTGCCCAGGGAGGTTGTGGCTGCTCCCTCCCTGGAGGTGTTCAAGGCCAGGTTGGAGGAGGCCTTGAGTGAGCTGTGCTAGTGGGAGGTGTCCCTGCCTATGGCAAGGGGTTGGAACTGGATGATCCTTGAGCTCCCTTCCAACCTTACCATTCTATGATTCTATGATTCTATGATTCTATGATTCTATGATTCTATGATTCTATGATTCTATGATTCTATGATTCTATGATTCTATGATTCTATGATTCTATGAACAGGAGGCCATATAATGACTCTTTGCATTGCATTAGCTCTCTTTCAAGCCAGGCATGAACCTCACCCAGAAGATTGCTCCTTTGTACAAGCCACAGCCATGCTGAGGAGTGGACAAATCACTGCACTGTGGACATCTCCAGAGCGGTGCTCAAACTTCCATGCACATGTCTGGTTTAGACAAAACCTCCAAGAGCTGTGTCCATGGACCTTCAGAACCTTCTAGGCACTGAAAGGACTTTGGGAAAAGAGAAAGGAAGAGAATGACAACAAAGACAAGTGCTTTGTGCTTTCTGCACAGGACTTTCTGGTGAGATGACTTGAAATTATTCAAGCAAAGAAAGGAAATGAGTTGGGCAACAGTGCAGTTTGTTCCGTGCTGTTCAACTGTGGAGCTGTCAAACACCAGACATGGGAAGCAGATTATATCAGGACTCCCATTTTGGTTGGGTGACTATGAGCAGCAGTGTAGGTGTGTAACCAACATGTGTCAAAGGCTGTACTTCCACCCACAGCATTTTGTTCTACCTCACAGTCTTGTTATCAGGATCCCTCTTTTCCCCTCCCTCTCAGAGAGGTTCAGCCAAAAGGAAAAACAAGGCAATAATTACCCACTGCTTGTAGCTACCCAAGATCAGCACATCATTAGGTTACCTCAGTGAAGGATTGTTGAGGACCATGTATGTGGGCATGTGCTTCATGATGGAGAGAGGATGTGGTGGCAGTAAGTCTGATATGCTTACATTTGTTTGTGTTCATAAACAAATACCCACCTGCTTGCCCTAAAGCAAGGACCAATCTCTCCTGGTTACCTTCCAATGCCAGCAGCTTTTCCTCCTCTCTTGTTTCCAGGTGATACTGTCCCCACCAGACAGTGTGGCAGGCATGCATTTAGGATCATAGAACCATTTAGGTTGGAAAAGACTCTTGAGATCATTGAGTCCTACTCTACCAAGTCCACCACCAAGCCATATCCCCAAGCACCACAGCTACACAGCTTGTAAACACATCCAGGACATAAACACACTCAGCCACCTCCCTGGGTAGGCTGTTCCAATGCCTGACAAGCCTTTCAGTGAACACTTTTTTCCTAATGTCCAACCTAAACCTCTCCTGGTGCAGCCTGAGGCAATTCCCTCTTGTTCTATGACTCAGTTGTGGGGATTCACGAGGCAGGGATTATAAAATCTGCAGTTATTTTATTTCCAGAAAGCCCCACCCACAACTTTATATAAAATTAGATGAGGTTCAGAAATTTGTTTGGGAAAATCTTCACAAGGATGCTTACAGGGAATTTAGTAATTCAGGGAAATCAGGAAGCTTGGAAAGGTTTGCTATAAAAAATAGCTTTGCTTGACTTACAAATAAAGGCAGCCTGGAGCCTAGGGAACCTCTGTGCTACTCACTGCAGTGGAGTAGGAATTGGGAGATGGTCCCTTGGCTCCTTGTGGGCAGTCTGGCAGTGCCTTGAAGTGCAGATCGTGAGGCAGCACAGGGTAGAGCTCAGGCTGCTCACAGAGTACCCACGGTTAGGGCAGAGGCAGGTCCCTTCCACAGGCAGGCAGCAGCTGACGGTCGAGAGCAGGGACTGTGCTTTCTGGCACCGTTCTTGCTGATGCCCCTCAAGGACTGACTCAAGGACTGACTCCAGGGCTAAGGTAAGGTCTGAGTCCAAATCCCATGCTGGCAGTCCATGGCTGGCAGTCCTTAAAGCCCTCTCAAAGTCTCCCGTAGCAGTCTCCTCAAAGTCTGCTCCAAGCCTGCTCTTTTTTCTGCCCCTTTTCTGCTCCTAGATACTGTGTCCCATTGCCATATCTCTATGCTGGGGTGATTTGCTCTCCCCCGTTCCAGCCTGCAGGGGTGGGGTAAGGTACTTGACACCTACTCCTTTCACATTCCAAACCCCGGGAACCAGAGGTGGGGGGGGAGCAGAACAGTTTCACAGCCCATTCAAGCCCATTCACAGCCCATTCAAGCCTTCGGTGGGGCAGGGATTTGGGTGTGCCTCCCCCCATTCTGTCACTAGTTACTTGGGAGAGGAGACCAACACCCACCTCACAACAACCTCCCTTCAGGTAGTCGTAGAGAGCAGTCTTAAAGACTGCCCTCAGCCTCCTTTTCTTCAGACTGAACAGCCCCAGTTCCCACAGCAGCTCCCCACAGCTCCTTGTTCTTTAGGCCCTTCACCAGCTTAGTTGCTCTTCTCAGGACCTGCTCCAGCATCTCAATGTCTTCCTAATTTGTCATGGACTACAAGAAAGATGACTGCCAACTGTCAGGGAGCAACAAGAGCAGCACTGCTCCAGGAAAGGGATCCATCAGGAGCCAAGGGAATTGCATAAGCAGGGGCATGCAAGTGACAGGAAAGGGGCAGGAAGAGTTGCAGAGTCCTGTCAGATCCATGTGGTGATACTGGAGCCAGGAGAAAATGGACAAGAAGAGATCTAGGCCTTTATCTGAGCAAACCAAAGAACAGCAAAAGCCTCAGCTTGTTAGGCCTTTTTAGTGGACATCCCAGGCAAGGCTAAGCTCAAGAAGCAGGCACACTTCAAAGTGCCTAATTCCTATTTAGGCACCCAAAATCCCATTGATGGGAAGGGGCCAGAAACATGAGTAGGAGATTCATTTGTCATTCCTTCACTCTGGTTTGCAAGGGCCAGATTAGCACAGAGACAGACAGGCAGAAGGAATGAATGAATGAAAGAGCTCTGAATTAATCTCAGCTTTAGCAACATGTTCCTTTTGTCCTCAGGAAGGATTAGCTACACAGCACCTCAGTACTGACCTCCAAGGGCTACCTGACACTATTCTAGGCAGCCCAAGGTTGATTTCTCTGCTGCCAATAATATAAACTTCAAGATGTAACAAACCTCCTTGTGAGATCTCATTTTCTTCCTCATCCACTCTGTCTGCTCCTGCAGCTTTAAATCCAAGGAAGGAATGAATGTTGGTTTGTTTTTTTTTTCCTGATGATTGAATGAAGGGAGATAAGAGGTAGGTTTTCAAATTAAGAATCCAATACTTGATTGCAGCTCTTATATTTTTCCATTTTTCCCTCTTCTTCCCAACAGAAAAATAAATTGCTTCAATAAATTACGTCTTCAATCTGCATAAGGGACCAGCAGCCTCAGCTCTCCTTTTAATAATATGGCCTGCTGCAAGATAATCAACCCCTTCCCCTCACTGCATGGAGCAAGCTAATAGATTTTAAACAATTCCATTATTTGATGATTTCTCCAATTATTAATACAAATTGCATCCACTCGCTTTCAATTAGAGCATTTTTATTTCCTAATAAATCCCAGTCAGCTTCTCTCAAACACCACCTAAACATGGGGAGGTAGCCACACTTCCCATTTAAACAAAGGCTCCACCACATTTGTATGCCTCACCTCCCTCTGTTTCTCATGACTTTCCTTCTCCCAAACTTTTCTTCCATTTTCCTCTCCTCTGTCTGTCAGCAGAACCTGCTTATTCTCCTCCATTACTGCTTTCTCCTAAATCTGATTCCACGACCCTGTCTCTGGTGGTGACATCAGTGAGGCCACCCATTCACACTAGTGATTTGTGCTGCTCCCTATCATTCTGCCTGCCTTCCCAAGGCTGACACAGCTCACAGCTGATACAGATCCCCCTCTCCACAGGGCCTCCTTTCTCTGACCTGCCACAAACCAAGAAACTCTGCTAACCTTCAAGTGAGGCTCACCTCTGTCCCAGTGGCTGCTCTGCTTGCAACACCAGCTCTAATTCCATGCTGAGATGTTCACAGTATCACAGGATCACCAAGGTTGGAAGAGACCTCAAGGATCACCAAGGTTGGAAGAGACCTCAAGGATCATCAAGTCCAACCTGTTACCACAGACCTCAGGACTAGACCATGGCACCAAGTGCCACATCCAAACCTGCCTTGAACACCCCCAGGGATGGTGACTCCAGCACCTCCCTGGGCAGCCCATTCCAGTAGGGAATGACTCTCTCAGTGAAGTTCATGATGTCTATGATGAGTCTGTGCAAAGATACCTCCACTCTGAAAGAAGAATTTATGTGGGCAAAGTGGAGAGAGTATCTGATCTGGTGCCAGCTGCAGCAAGGGTTGCAGGAGATTCTGCTGCTGCTGTTACTGTGACTGCTTTGATGTTGCTCAGCTGCCTGCTCCCCTGCACAGACTCTTGATCAGACACCTTGCTTTTCCACCAGCTTTCTGTGTTGCTAACCACAGAGGTTTGCTCAGCTTTGCCACTGATGTGCTGCCACTACACACTGTGCTTGTGTCTTTGTTTTCTGTCTCAGGCAGCACTAAGAGACCACCACTGAAAGGAAGCAGGGAGGAAATGAGTGCAGGCAATCTTATCCCATCCCCAAGCCTAGGACCCTGAGGCTAAGGGATGGAGAGGCAACACTGTCACCATTATCTTAAAGAGAAGGCTGTGTTTGCCTCACAGCTTTATGACCAAGCTAGAAGCTCCTCAATTCCATAGCACTCTGATGCTTCTTAATCTGAAGGTCTTGAGGGTTTTGTCTTGAGGTTTGGGTTGGTCTGTTTGGTTTTTTTTGTGAGGGTACAGGGTTGTGGGGTTTGGAGCTTTTAGTGGGAAAGGAGCATGTAAAGGCCCTGAGTCACATAAATAAAAGTCACTGAAGTGTTTGGGTGAAAGAGGTTTGAGAATGTGCACCAGGCCACAATGACACAGTAAAAATATAAGAACTGCTACCTCAGGGTAGATCAAAGGTCTGGAATCTTCTCCTGGGGAAGGAATGCTTAAAAACACAACAATATAACATTTCATCCCCAAAATGAGACACTATCTTTTCAGAGGACACTAACTGTTGTACAAAACAACACCAGCTCTATTAGTGCTACCAGTCAAATATGCTGCCTAGAAGGTGCTGCTTAGAGCAAACAGAGCTGGCATTCAGCTCAGCTTTTAATGCAGCTGCTTCTGAGGTGGAACCTGGTGCCCTGTTCAGTTCTGCAGTGCAGCAGCATGTCTGCAGGGCAGGGAGGGAAGGAATGAACATTGCTGAAAAGGTATGATACAGAGCAGAGAATCACCCTGCACTGCCAGCAAGGAGAGGTCTGGAGACCCCAGTCTAGGTTTCAGAAGAGCACCCTGCTGAATCCAACCCAGCAGCTGGACAGAGCTGGCTGTGGGTGAGGACCACCATGCGCGCCCAGTGCACAAGCAGCTCTCCCTCAGAAGGACAGCTGGAGGTGTCTGAGGTGACTACCACCAGCCTCAGAAGGCTACCAAAGGAATCCCAGCTGCCATTCCCAGAAGACAATGAAACAAACAGGCCATAGCTTTCTTCCTACAGCCCATCTTTTTATTGCTGCTGGCTGTCCTCCCGAGAGGTAGGCCAGTGGAAGCTGCCAGCTGCTATGGCAACCCTGCTTTGTCTGGCAAGGGATGAGGAAGAATGAGAGTGAAGGGAGCGATGGGAAAGAGTGTGAGGAGAGAAGATGTTCTGAGCCTGCTTCAGTGTAATTCATATGCAGTGGTCATCAGCTTTCACCGCCCCTCAACACTGCAGCACAGCTGGGGCTGCATGGCAGAGAAGGAGCAGGCTGCTGTGGGGTGGACAGGCATAAGGGTGGGCATCCTGGGTTGCTGCACATCGAATGCCACATGCATGGGCCTCATCTCCTGCACTTTGGTCTCATTGCTTGCAGTGTGCATGCAGCACTCCCTTCCCACTGGCCCCCACCTCCACTCAGCCTGCTGGGTGACACACTGCTGTTGCACATCTCCATGCATTCTTCATGGGCATCTCCTCGACGTGCACAAAGACACACCTTTGCCTCCACCTCCAGGCAAAGTCGCCATGCACTGACCAGACCTGCGGCTGCAGAGCCGTGGAGGTGTGGTTCCTGATGCAAACCCCACCCTGTGCCTGCGATGCTACACCCTCGGAGGCAGAACTGACACGCACGCCGAGAGCAGGGCCCTCCCATGTTCACAGAGCCAACTTTCTTCCTCCCCTCCCAAGCCAATTTGCTCAAAGCATCTCTCCAGCACACACACGTCCTCCCCTCCGCCCTGCTACTCCCTCCTGCCACGCCAGCCAGCGCCAGCCACCCACGCCGCCGAAACACAGGCATGCAGATGGAGAGCGACGGCGGAGCCCTCGGTGAACTGCTGGAGCAGAACAGATGGCTTAGCAACCAAAAAAACAGTCATTTGCTCCACTAGTTCCTTCCTCAGCGTTCTGTTTGTTTTCAGAACACGTTCGTCACCAGAATAAAACCCAGGCAAGATGGGCTGATAGAAACACTCCAGCCTTGAGCCCACAGGGTGTGAAGTCCCACCTGCTTTTTGTACCCTTTTTTTTCACAGATCCCAGCTAAGGCTTCCTGAGGCACCACTCCCACCCCGGCCTCCCCTCCTTTTCCCCCTTGCAGATTGTTCCCCCCTCATTGGCATGCAGATTAGCTTCAGCTTCCTCGGGAGACGATACACCCACAACTTGTCTTGTTCTTGTCCTCAGCTGGCAGGCACCTGCCGTGCTTCCCAAGGCTCCTTTTCCCACTTCAGCTGTGCACCTAACCTAGAAGTGCACTTCATCTCCTGCTGGAGTCGCCTCTCCAAACGGCATTTGCTAAAGGAAGCTGCGTGGTGGATGAGCAAACTGGCAGTGGGCATAGTACCAACAGGGTTGCACATGTTGCTAGAAGCAGGGAAGAGCCAGGTGTGTATTGCAGCTCCCCTACAGTGAACTTCTTCCTGAGATTTGGGCCATCAGATAAAGAAGGGTTCATATGAGTGAGGAGAAACTCTTTCTTTTACAGGCAGGAAAGAAAATGTCCTAACCTTTGGCTGTCCTGTCTCACAGCCAAGGGGGAGCTGTAGCTATTCCCTAACACTCAGGTCAGTTATCAGGGTTGTCTTTATCTGGGACTTATGGCAAGGGAAGGGAGACTTAAATCTTGCCCCACCACAGGCCTTTGCCCTCTGTGAGGTTTGGGGGTAACTTGTACCTTACACACATCACCAAATAAGCAGTCCTGTCCATCACCAGAGCCTCCTGGGTCAACCTGAGCTGGAGCAGAAGGCAGGGCTTTGACTCCCTCTAGTGCTATACAAACAAAAAAAAGATGTGGACAGACTAGGAAGTGTCCAGAGAAGGGCCACAAGGATGATCAAAGGACTGGAGAATCTACCATAGGTGGAAAGGCTGAGAACTGGGTTTGTTCAGCCTTGAGAAGGCTTAGGGGAGACCTTACTACTATGTACCAGCACATAAAGGGTGGCCACCAGGAGGATGGAGACTTCCTTTTTCACAAGCAGTCACATGGAAAAGACAAGAGGGGTGGTGGGTACAAATCACCCCTGGGGAGATTCGGATTGGACTGCAAAAGAAAATTTTTGGCAACGGGAAGAGTTAGGCACTGGAAGAATCTCCTGAGGGACACAGTGGATTGCCTCACCCTGGTCAGTTTCAAGGCTCAGCTTGACAGGGTGCTAGGCCATATCGTTTAAACTACATCCCCGCCTAGAAAGGTTGGAGGAGGTAATCCTCGAGGTCCCTTCCAGTCTGGCATTCTGTGATTCTGTGGTGTATCTGGAATAGAGCCTCACAGACCCACTCTCCACACAACTTCACCAAAATGCAGGGCTAGGTGCTCTAGATGCAGTGCCCAACCTCCCCTACCAGCTGAAACCAGGCTATTTATACAAGCAAGCCAATTAACAGCTCTCATATTCATTCCTGCACTGACACTTAATGATGATGCCCCCTGGGAGAACTCACCAGATGCATGGGGTGGGAGAGGGCAAAGCCCAGGAAGGTAAACAGCTGGCTTCAGTGCAGTGGGAGAAGAGGAGCACTGGGTTTGTTTGGGGTCACTCTACGCTTTCTTGACAAACTGTTTCAAACTTTGCCTCCCCACCCCTTGAATGGGAATCTCTGCTCTTGCAATCTTGTCTGCTGTGAGAGAAGTGCACATCTGTATTTCATCACTGAGGATGGGCCCTGAGGTCCCAGTGTGCAGCCAATTAAGAGCCATGCCATGCACAAGCTGCCTTTCTATTTCTAGCAGGAGCTGGGATGTGCCTTCCTCACACATCATCTCTCCCTAGACCCCTCCCAGGAAGAAACAAACACATGAAAAAGCTTCTGCAAGATGAAAAAGAATTTTTTAAAAGAAAGACTGGATGAAGAGGTAAGTGACAAACACAGGCAGTGTGAGGAGAGGCAGGGAGAGGGCTGGGGAGTCCATGGGCATGGAAAGGCAAAGGGTTGCATCAATGATTTATGAGGAGAAAGTGCTCCTGTGCTCTGGAGGCTGCTGTCCCCAGGCAGTGATGAACTGCTATCGGGCAGCAGGGAGGGGAGGGTGTCAAAGCATAGCTTGCTTCATGCCAAAAACCTGGTCCAGGCAAGCAGAGAGCATGCTGAGATGAGGATTTGGTCAAAGGAGGGATGGAAAGCTTGATGGGAGAAACTAGTCCTTTCTGGAAGATGAATGGGGGCTAAGCAGTGCAAAGGACACGAGGTAGGATCTTGTAATCCTAAATTAGCTCTAACTAAAGCATCCTTTCATACCTGAGAGTCACACTCACAATCTCAGCTGCACTAAAACATCCTTTTATACTTGGAGAATCACACTCACAGCCTCAGCTGCACTAAAGCATCCTTTTATACTTAGAGAATCACACTCACAGCCTCAGCTGCACTAAAACATCCTTTTATACTTGGAGAATCACACTCACAGCCTCAGCTGCACTAAAGCATCCTTTTATACTTAGAGAATCACACTCACAGCCTCAGCTGCACTAAAACATCCTTTTATACTTAGAGAATCACACTCACAGCCTCAGCTGCACTAAAACATCCTTTTATACTTAGAGAATCACACTCACAGCCTCAGCTGCACTCAACCATCCTTTTATACTTAGAGAATCACACTCACAGCCTCAGTTGCACTAAAGCATCCTTTTATACCTAGGACATCACACTCACAGCCTCAGTTGCACTAAATGAAGCAATTCCTAATGTGCCCACCTTACAGAACAGCAAGTTTCAGCATGAAGGCAGGGGCAGGGCCTCTGCTGTGTGTGAACACACTGTACATGTTTGTGCATTACCAGCCTCTGCTGAAGGCTTGGTGTTGTCTCCTCTGTGAGACTCTGTTGTGCCCCTGCAAAGGCTTCATCTAGGCTGGGCTGCCAAGACAGGCAGCAGCATACCTTGGTATTCTCATCCTACCTCAGTGAAGCCAGGGAGACTGCAGCATGCTGCCCTGTTCTGCCACATCAGGCAGGCGCGGGTGGTGTGGTCTCAGCACACATGGGCTTGGCACAGCACAGGGGTACATTGCAGAGTAGTGACCATAGCTGTGCAGTGTTTTGGAGTGCTGAAACTCAAATGTAGCCTAGAAGAGCTTTTCCTCTGCCCCCAAGGGCCCTTCCAGGGAAGGAGGGTATGAGTGCCAGCCTTGGCACCACTGTGAAATTGTAAGCAGTTGTGCCACGCAGCACAGTGACAGCTGTGAAATCCTGAGGGGAGTCACAGATTCACTTTACTGTAATCTATCTGGGTCAAAGCCAGGCAGGCAGGGGAGAGTGACAGGACAAGGATATCTGAAAGCCTTCCTCCCAGACTGTCTCCCTAGGGAGCAGAAACAAGCACCCACAATGTCAGTCAGGCTGTTGTCCCGGTCTGCTGCTGGAGGTGGCTGTGCCAAAGAGGGGCAGAGGTGTTACCCTTGCCCCAGCCCCTGCCCATTAGTCAGAGTCCCTGTGGGCTGCCCCTGTACCAGGCACTGCAGTAGTTCTGCCTGTCTCCTTCTCTGGATTGCAGTGATCTCTGGAGGTCTAGAGCTGAGGCCAGGACAGTAAGTCCACAGCCCAGGGAGAGTGGTGTGGATCACTGCCAGTCCTGCCATGTCATACCACAGTCAGACATCATGGAACTGCACAGCAACAGATAGGCTTAGCCAAGAACCAGAGAAGAAGGGAAGAAAGACTCTTACTGCATGTGCAGGGCATTGCTTTGTTCCCTCTATCTCCCACACCTTTAGCTGACATCTTTGAGACCTCTTTCCCTCCTTCCCCTCCAGTTCCAGCAAGCTTTCTCACATTTCCAGGAGGCAATTGTCTTCTCTGCCTCTCTTTCTCAGCTTCTGTTTTCTCCAGGAGTTCTAACAAGGGGCTCTTTCTCCATACTGGCTAGCCCTCTCTCTAAAACACTGCCCATGTGCTATTTAACCTGCAGTCCCTGACCACAATGGCATCCTGTTGCTGAGTGTCCTCACCAGCTGCCAGCCTGGAAGGAGTTTCTGCACAAAGATGCCAGGAAAGGCTTCTGGTCCCACACACAACCTGCCACGTGTCTCTTTCATCCAGTGACAACTTGAATTTCACCTGTCTCCTGCTCACACTGAGAGTTCTCCCCCAGTCTCCCTGCTCTGCTCCAGTGGAGTGCAGTCTTCACCCTCTTCCACTGCTGTGGAAGATACCAGCAGCAGGTCCGGGAAGAAGGCTGCATTTCATGACAAAATCACCAAAGGTTTGACACAGCAGATCAACCTTTGGATCTGCCCTGTGCTTCACCCACTCTTAACTCTCACACCCTGTTAAAAGAGCAGTTTGAATCTGGGTTAGGTGTGAATTAGGATGAGGCTGATATAGAATTATTAAATAGTGACCTGCAAAGTGAACCCCAAAGCTCAGGCAGAGTTATGGAGTAGGTAGAATTTATTTCAGTGCTGGGTGCAGGCAGGATCCCTCCATCAATCCTGCACACAGGCCACAATTTATGTTACAAGAGCATGCATATTCATAAGAAGAGGTAGGATTATTACAATTATTTCTGGTAGTTCATTAACATTGGTATTTTCCTGTTCTTCACCCAAGTTCCAACACTCCCCCCACAGTGGTCTTGAATGGTTATCTGAGTGCCAGCATAGTCTTCCTCACAGGGTTTTTTTCATCTCTTTATTGCTGATGTCAGGATATCTCTGCTTCTCCTTTATCTCCTTCCTGCTTTCCTTAGTCACTGCAGGCCTGGGCCCTTACAAGATTATATATCCCAGATCTCCAACTAGTAGGTGCAGACACTTCTGCAGCAGTTGTTGTTTAGGTTTGCATATTATCAGCTGACTGCTATAAACAAACATTTCTACAACGTTTGGTGCTTTATGGTTTGCTACAGAGATCCTCAAAATGTGCATCTGGTCTGTAAGGCACTTTACCAGCACTCCTTGATTTCTTTTTGTCTTTTATCAGGAGTTTATTAAATGTATAAAGAAAATGTCCCCAAACA